>JAAGNN010000031.1:385408-609444 GCA_012411365.1 Ameiurus melas | reverse complement strand
GGGTTGACGGTACACTGGGCGATTGGGTTTAAGTGCAGCTACAAGAAAATCATCCAAACACCGCTGACTAGAGCAATGTGGATTAACAGTGGGAGGAATGGTGGGGTACAGCTGAGCACTTCCAACAGCATCAATCATGCCTTAAAATGAAGACACCAACTATTTTTAACACGACAACCTGCCTCAGGCGATGGGAAGGAGATATGGACTTTAGTAGAACACATTCCGACTGGTACACAGCATACACCAAGTCTCGCCCAACACTGAGTAGTGTCAGGGCTTAAAAAGTGTACTTCTTAAACCTAAAATGTGCAAAAGTGGTGTCAAAGAATAAAAGAGTGTGTGAGTGTGTCTACAGGAGAACGAGACAAAGTGAAAGATGGCGTTAGCAATTTAATCTCTAATGAGTGAATTTAGCCCATTTTATGGATCTCTCCCAAGCATGTAATTAAAAACATCATGTCAAATGTAGTCCTTCTGGGAGAAATATACATGTATGCATACATGTTCAGATTTCACTGAACAGAGAAAAATATTTTCAGATGTGTGTACCCCCCAAATAAAAAGGTTCTGTTGCTTGGCAAAGTTGATTTAGCCTTGTTCTAGTCATATTCTTTGATTCATCACAGAAAGAATGTAAGAAAGCTGTTCAGTTGTTTATATGTACACAATGAAGAGTAATGAATGAATATTAATAACAGTAATATACAATTAAAAAAATAATGAACAATTAACTAGGCTACAGAATTGAGCCATTATGCTTCAGGTCTTGGGAACTTTACCTAAATTGTTCGCATTCCCATCACAACAAATGGTGAGTCAGCAGCAGTTACTTTACCTTGCACACCTGATTAATATTTCCACAGGGCTTTAAGATGTACTAGTCCTTTTGGTCTTCTTTAAAAACTCTCAGCTGAAGTCTTTACTGTTGTCTTCTTGATGCCACAGCAATCTCCTTCACAGCTGCTGCTGACGCAGCTTGAGTGAAACCTGAGAGTCGCCTCAGGTAGTGGAGCATATTACTAAATAACATGGCAAAACAGTACACTACCAATGGTAATAATAATAATTATTATTATTATCCATCCATCTTCTACCGCTTACTCCTTGTTCAGGGTCGGGGAAAACCTGGAGCCTATCCCAGAAAGCATTGGGCACAAGGCGGGTACACCCTGGACAGGGTGCCAGTCCATCGCAGGGCACACATCACACACACACTCACACACCCATTCATACACTATGGACATGCCAATCAGCCTACCATGCATTTTTTGGACTGGGGGAGGAAACCGGAGTATCCTGAGGAAACCCCTGCAGCACGGTGAGAAGATGCAAACCTGCACACACAGCCCGCTGGGACCCT
Organism: Ameiurus melas; assembly: GCA_012411365.1. NCBI lineage: Eukaryota > Metazoa > Chordata > Actinopteri > Siluriformes > Ictaluridae > Ameiurus > Ameiurus melas. Next base: position 608,081 of record JAAGNN010000031.1, on the reverse strand, counting down.
GGAGGTGTGAGGGGAACGTGTACTAACCACTACGCCACCGTAATTATTACACCTTATAAAGGACACTTGCTACAAAAAACCATACGCAATCACTCACAAATATTGGAACCAAATTTGTCCTCTTTTGTATTATGGTAAAAAATAAAAATTAAAACTAAAGCTCTTATCATTGAGTAGTTACCAAATTTAGCAGGTGTATAGCTCTGTTTAATTAATAACAGTCCTTCAGGCACCTTGTTTGTTTGTTTTAATCTAATGTGACAAGTATAGTCTGGCACACAAATATTTTCACTTAAATTTATTTTAAATTCATCTCATTTTTAATGTAGAATGTTAAAAAAAAGGGTGACACAGAAGTTTATGTTAATTTACAGTAATGCTCTCAAGTCACTGGACACTATGCATGTTGCAAGTGTTGTAATCGCCATGTAACTACTAGATCTTTAAATCTTTTAATTAATGAGTACATTTATTATTTTTTGATATGCAGCACTGTACCAAAAACACACCAAATTGTAATCCCAGCTTCCACAAGTCTAACACTCTACACTGGCAATTCTTCATCATTTATGTCATTATTCAGCATACTGGTCATTATTACAAACAATATAGGCCCTTATTATATTTTAATTGTCTATTTTGGTGGTACTGGTACTGATATACAAATTATATATTCGTGTGTATATATATATATATATAGTCGCGGCGGACCGACACCCGACGCGCAAACTAGAAGGTTCGCTCCTTCCCCGACTCGCGCCCCGGCACGAGGCGGGCAGCCTCGCGCCGGTCCCAACACTAACCGGAAGGGCCGTCACGGCAGGGTGGAGCCACCCACGGAGACCAACTCACATGCGTAGGCAGCTAATGTTACGAGGTATTTGCCACCGGAAACCACAGCACCACACGACTTTACCTAACCGTTCGTGTTTTCTCTTGCTTTTCTCTCTCTCCGCTCACAGAGGGCTCCGCCCTGGACGACGACGACGACGACAGACGAGGACAGTGGTGACACTAAGAAACCGGCGTAGGGAACCACTTCTTCCCAGCTCTTCCGGGAATCCCGACACGCCCCGAAGGACGCCGCTGCGCCAGCCCCGCCCCCACCGGGTTTCCCTCATCCAGCCACACACACGCACACACACACACACACACACCACCACCGATTGAAGGACAATAAATCCTGGGATTCTTTTCTCACTTCTCTCACTACAACCTGCCTCCCGTGTGTTTGTGCTACGCCCCCCGGCTGATCCCGCTACAATATATATATATAGATAAATAACAGCTAAAATGACAAACCTATTTGTAAAAAGAGTGCGCTCTCTCTCTCTCTCTCTCTCTCTCTCTCTCTCTCTCTCTCTTTATTAATGATGTTCAAATGTGTGTTATCAGAGTGTGAAATATAGCCTAGGCCTGCATAAAATAATGCATAACAGTCTCTTGACTCCGTACTGCATCAGAACATGCAATAATTAAGAATATTATGTCACATACACTATGCTAGCAGCGCCATCTTTTGGTACCAGAAAACATGTCAATGCCCATAGACCTCAAAATTAAAATGCCCTTTTTTCAAAGCTCTTCTTGATCCATGTCCTACTGAGACTCATCATCTACTTTGTTACAAACACCTGTACAATTTCACATTCATACAGTTATCTAATCAGCCAATCATGTAGCAGCAATGCAATGGCAAAAAAAGAAACCAGGCTGGTTTGAGTATTTCAGAAACTGTTGATCTCCTGGAATTTTCACACACAACAGTCTAGAGTTTACACAGAATGGTGCAAGACAAAAAAAAATAAACACAAACATGAAAATGGCCAGATTGGTTTTAGCGGTCAGGAAGGATATAAATTCATATACTCAGGAATAAAAGAAACATCCTCTCATCTAAATGGTTTTATTCACCGCAAATTGCAAATTACGTGTAAACATTAAAAGTAAAACTCGGTATCTGGTGGCGTCCAGCTGCTTTAAGCAACTACAATGCATCTTATCCCCATGGACTGCACCAGATGTGTCAGTTCTTGGTCTGATGATTCATTGTGAGAGAACAGAAGTGTGACACATTGAACAGCTGATTTTGGACGATTTACTGCGGTTTCTGGAAGCAGAGGTGTAGTTACCACCAATTTAGAGCCTGAGAATGCAAGTGTGAGATGGCTCATTAAGTCCCGTCCTAAAAGATTAAAAGGAGAGCTCACAGACATTGGGGTTAACGGCCCAGTGTACAATTTTCCAATCGAAGACATAGTAGTGTCAGAATCCAAAAGAAAAGTATACATGTCATCAGCAACGCTTAATTCAATCATGGGTAATTTCTTGATCTGAGGAGAGTTAAAAGCTACGTTTACGTATGATCAGCACACTCGGTCACAAGAGCTGGGAATAGCTAATGATTGTGGAAATAATAATCCTTCTGTACAGGAGGAGGTGATTGGGGAACGCGTCTGACTGATGGATTGGTTGGGACCTCGCCATCCCTGCAGCAACGGGGACAGGAGGTGGGCCATATATATGAGGAGCGGCTGATATCAACCAAATTGTACAGGAAAATACTGCAGGTCACCTCTTACCATAAAACCACGACCATGACCACCTTGACCTCTCCCTTGCTCCTGATCTTGTTTTTTAGCACAACAGTCACAAGCTCAGAGTTTCCAGATTTCTTACAATAATGACATGTACCTTTTACTCTGGACCCACTAGCTCCCTCAGCTTTCGAGACAACAGACACATTAACCTCAGTATCATTAGTGGTTTCACTCATCATGCGGCCATGATATTCTTTAAGCAGGCATCACTCAATAAACCATCTGCTTGCAACTGTGGAAATTTAGCGGCAAATTCTGTGACAGATATTCTATATCGGTCAGTACAATGCATTTTACGTGCTTGCGCCGGAACATGTGGTGACGCAGGACAGGAAAGTATTTACAAATGGCACATTACCAGCAACAGAGTTGTCAAGTCATGGCGCGTACATGTCGCCACTGGGATGAATCGGTTCTATGAATTTTGGCACGGTCTCAACTTTTCCCATTGTGAGAGCAGGGACTTGTGTCAGATGTAGCATATATATAAACATGTACTATGTATATAATGTGTAGACCAGATTTCAGAAGACTAAAGGGCAATGTGAGAGGTAGCGGATTGAAACAGTGACAGCACAACTGATAAGGTAAATATAGAATGATTTATATACAATTTAGAGTAAGTGAAATTAAACATGTACAATACATATAATACCCTATGGAATTAAAATGTCTTTTCAATGTCTCTGCAATTTCTTTTACTCTGAATAAAGGCATTCCTCTAGAGTATTTTCAGTTGTAGTCCTTTTCAAAAAAACAAAATAATATTTAAAAAAAAAATACCGTTCTGGTTCTGTTTGAGTGTGCACCATCAAACTGTTGAAAAAATTGTTGTAAACTTCTTCTCATGGAATAAAAAAAAAACCTGACCTGTATAAAGTGTCAGAATAAAAATAAAATGAAATCTATGTACAAAACATATACATTACACACCACGATTTAAGTATTTTAAATGATGAATTACAGCCACTATCCTTTTATACATTTCAAACAAAATGGAGCAAAAGCTCCGTGTATTGAAACACGTTAACTACTAACACTTGACATAACTGAATATAACTCACATTTACACAATGCAATTTAACAATTTAATAACTCAGAAGTAATGTGACTCAAAAACACTTTTGGAATTAAATTTGAATTGACATTATTTACATGGCTGAATGAAGGAGAAGAAAATAACCAAGAAATGCAAAATGCTACGTCATAGCTGTATTAATTTATCATAGCACTCAGCACTTCATTAACTCTACACTTCATTCACCAAGTTTCACATGGCATAAAACTACAAACCGAAGTTCCTCAGCACTCCAACTGGCAGCAGTATTGTTTTTGACCATTGTTTTCACTTCTTAAACAGGTCATTAGAATATATAATTATAATTTAGGCTTTTTTTTATTTTTTCTGTCTCATTTTCTCTCCTGCTCTGGCTGTGTGCGTCTGCGCAGTAAAAAAAAAAAAAAAAAAAAAAAACCTCCCGCGGTCACCTGTCAATCAAGGCGGGATCTACGTGTAGAATGGTGTTCATTGGTCAGAAATGATCTACATTGAACATTTTAACTGGTTCGAATAACGAATTTTAAAGTATAGTGCTTTACATTCTGCTTTATTTTTAATGAATCTAAATTGTTTAAAAATCAGATTTAAATATTTATTTATATACATTTTCCGAGTGGGCTACATATCTTTAATAAAAGTTTTCAACAAATCCAAAATGCAAGGCGGAGGCAAAAACACGAAACAGGCACAAATCAGGTGATCAACAAACAGAATATCAGAGGTAGGGCAAACACACAAAAACAAAGTCAATGTCAGAACTAGTAGAAAACAGGCAGCAAATACAAGTGTTTGGTAACATCAAAGACAGAATGGAATTGAACATATACTTCACAAAGAGCAGGCGGTAGAAAGTCTCTACATACAGGTGTGTGTGTGTGTGTGTGTGTGTGTGTGTGTGTGTGTTTACTAGGATCAGATGTGCCCAGAGGTGAACCTAGATTATGTGGGGGCCCTTCTGACAGATTTATGTTGTTTTGTCTTCATGTTACCTGGAGATATTGTTGTGATCCTTTACTTCCGTGGAGGAATCGCAATAGATGCATATTACGAAGACTTAGTTTCTTTACTGAAAATAATTGTAATGAATAAAGAAGGGCTACACTCCAACTGCTGAGCATGGTCTCAAAAATGTGTCCCTTCCCCCGTAACAGTGCCCACCTTCGACTCCCGGCTCCCCTGTCTATGATTTCTTCCCAAACTCGGTACTAAGAAGGTAATAGAACCGTGCTTCCAAGAATTTAATTCTGAGGCTGGTATCAGCAAAATCTTAACAGTTTAATGGTGTCAGAAGTGGGACATTTGGATGGAGGTAGGTGAGCTTTTATTTTCTGCCTCCGTGTAGATGTCTTTGTATTCTTGAAGTGTGGATTGAAAATATCACATCGTTTTAATCCGTGATGTTTTCTGCAAACGCAGCCATTGTAGAGACTTTCACTGATTGTCCTTATTGATCTTTGACGCAAGATGGGCGCGGCAGTGTACCCATCAGCATGATAGATACCTGTCGGTACCATGTAGATTCAGTGTTGATCTACAATCGTCAAGCTTTGCTTAACATCAGAAGCTGGAGGGGAGCGCATCTGCGATTTTGTCCTACTCTGTATTCTCGTTTTCAATCCGCGTCCAGCCGACCCGGGTTGAGAGTGCGCTCGACGAGCGCTTTCCTCCTCGAGGAAGCACCGCAGGAAGAGAGGGAATCGTGCTGGTGTTCGGGTGAGAATTAGACGGACAATCACTTCCTCCATACAATCGATCGAGTTTCCCTTGGTTACTATAAGCTTGGAGGGACTCCAATGCAAATATTTTGTTACGTGTGTTGATTTCTCCCGTGTATGACCTTAAGTCTGTTCTTGACTCTGAATGTGCTCTGTCCTTTCTTTTTTTTCAAGTTTCATTTTTATTGAACATTTCTGCTGAACACTTCTGATGAACATTTTTACAGAACATTTCTACATTTCTACTGAGAAATTTTTGCTAAACATTTCTAATGACCAGTTCTGCTAAACATTTCTGCTATACATTTCTGCTAAACATTTCTAATGAACATTTCTAAAGTTTAATTTTTATTGAACATTTCTACGTTTATTTTTATTAAACATTTTTGCTGACCTTCTGATGAACATTTCTGTTGAACTGCTAAGCCTATCTAAATCACCTTTTCTGTTCCGTCCTCCCACCATTTCCCCAAAATACAAACAAAATGAGCAACAGCAGTAAATATTCACAGATTTTTTTCTTTTTATACAAAGAAAACAAAATTGAACCCACAACCCACCCCCTCCGGCTCATCATGGCTACCCATTAACTGTCGCTGGTTATAGAGATATTATAAAATTCAACCTTTAATTGGGTAGTGTCTGTAACTCCATAAAGTATGCAATAAAGGGATGCCATTTATGAAAAAATTTATCTGTACAACCATTCATCGTATATCTTATTTTCTCGAGTTTCAGAAAAAAAACACCGTCCTTTATCCACTGGGAGATAGATGGGTATTTAGCAGACTTCCAATGTAACAGTAGGAAACGTCTTGCTATAAGGGATGTGAAAGCAATAACATCCTTTGTATCAAGCTCAAAGGAATTGAAGCTTCAGGAATCCCAAATATCGCAATCAACGGACAAGGCTTCAAATGTACCCTGAGAATAGTGGACATAACTCAGACTAAAGTTCTGTTAAAAATGCATCAACATTACTCTTGTTTTAATATTAGACCATGGTGTGAATATTTATGTACCGAGAATTAACAACTTTTATATATTTACAATGTACATTGTTATTTACAACCTATTTGCATTCCAAATTATTTTTGAGATCTTGGGGATTGGCACAGACACATTATAAGTCATTAGTGGCAAGTTTTGAAACTTACATATGATAGCATCATTGATTAGGAGCTGCTGAAATTTACGTTTTCCCTTTCTCCCTTTGTAACTGTAATGTTTCCATAAGAAGCTATCTCCAATTTTTTCAGCATCCTGTCAATTCCACCTCCCAAGCTGCCTCTACTCTGAAGACACTGATAAAAAAAAATCTTCAAACAACAACAATCAGCAATTAATCACAAGAGTAAATTGTTTTAAAATGATTTCAGGTTAACATTGACTAGTAATGTTGCTTGTGTTGTGGCACATGCTATTTTCTTTCGAAAGTCAGCATCTTTCAGCTTATTACACAGCTCTTTTAATTCCTCCACAGTCTTACAAGGAATCTCTGTAAGATCAGAGACAGTGGTACTTGGCTGACTAATTGGTTGCTGCATTGTTCCGACCGATGCTGTGATGTTGTCCTCTATTTTAATTATTATTATTAAATTAAATAGTTACCATCTAGAAGAGATTGTGGATCATTCACACTTCCTTAAAAAGTTGCAAAAACATTATTCAGATCAATATCTGTATTCATGTGTGTAGTTATCAAAAAATGAAATCTTTTTTTTTTTTTTAGTATACCGTGATTCTGCCGGTTGGCAGAAATTGACTGATGTGGCTGCAGTTGTGATGTTGAAGGAGATGGAACTGTAAACACAACACAAAAAAGAAAAACACAATTTTTAGATTGAAAAATTATGTCTGTAACTCCCTTTATTAGTCCAACAGTTGTGCTCTTGTGCATGCTAGAGCTATAAAGCACATGTATAAATCATGTGGCTATACTTTTGAAAACAAGTATAATGTTTATGTAACATTGTAAGTGCCTCATGGAAATGCAGAGTTTTGTATTTTTGCAGAAAAAGAGAACTGAAATGAAATGTTGTGGTAATCAACACACAAATACTATAGACCGAGTTTAACTTGGAGTATTCATTTAATTCAATGGACGTGTAACTATTTAAATGATGAAAACATGTAAATGTACTCACAACAAGGTGCCCCGGGCAACATCACAATAGATCTTTTAGCTTTTTTTGCTTATATGTTGTTCCTCATCTAACTCAGAAAAAAACAGTGAGTAGAAAAATCAGAATAGAATAAACATATGAAAGTAAATCATAGTGACCTTACCTTCATCGGGCTCCTCAGCTGAAAAATCAAAAAACAAAGCATTACACAGGGACTTTGAAAGTTTTGTTGTTGTTGTTTTTTGTTTACATTTCTAAATGTGTAGGCCTTCCTAAATTTGGTCATTTTAGTACAACATAGAAAGGGGGCTTCTCTGTACTCTTTAGATTATCAGCTATCATTTTCAAATAATCAAATATTCAACAGTTCTGGTATTCAACATCCAAACAATTCAATATTCAACCTTTTTTTAACACGCTACTTACACTCAGGTGCCACTGCTGGATGGTGGAATTTTCCTGTCGGCTCCGCCCCACCACCACGTGCTTCCTGACTGTCCACAACATTGAAGCGGGGCCGTCTCTTCAGCACCAGCGCGGTGGTCGGGGAAGGAGCGATTTTAGTTCCTTGTGTGCCAGCTGTCGGTCCGTCAGAACACATGGATACCCCGGAGAATGCATCCCAGAATCCACCACCACTAACACACTCCCAATCACCAGACTTCTAATCACACACACACACACACACACACACACACCTGTTCCCATCTCACGTGCACATAAAGAGACTCATTCACTGAAAGTTTGTGAAGTAAATGCTCAGTTTGTCCTAGCACATCTGACTTTACCTAGCATTCTGCACTGTGTTGAATATCCTAGTTTTCAATTCTCTGCCTGTTTTTAAATCTTGTGCTTATCTTTGCCTAGTTGACTCTGGCGCATCACCTGACCCTCAGCTGTTGGTATTATCTGCATTGTTGTTCTTAAAATAATCAGAACTGGAACTATTGCAGCCCCAAATTCCTGACAGTATTACACAAATAATGTGTATCTGCTGCAGTGTGTGTTTATGTGCTTTGCTAGGCAGAGTCACACTGAGTGACACCTTCTAAAGCTGGCACACTTCATCACATTACACGTTTAAATTCCAATTTGAAAATTTAAGTTCACAACATCCTTGCAAGGCACTGAGTTAAATCATGACATATTTAACTAGCTATGTTCTTCCCATACCTCCACACAATTAGTAATTCACTACACAGATGATGAGCCACAAAATTGCTTCACACTGGCTGAACCACCATTTTCCTATGAAGAGAAATCAATCTCATTTTGTATTTTACACCTTGCAGCTGTATTTACAGTTAAGAAAAATATCAATTTCATCCAGTTTGCCACAAACCCTTTAAAGCTCAACCAATGAGACAAACCACTGAGACTATATGAGATGGGGTAAGATAGAGGATACAGGAATGGAAGAAAAAATATGTTTCTTCACAGCAATGAATTATTGGCACATTTACCATGACACTATGGTAAAATATTTAAAATACTGCATGGTGGTGCTACTCCTTTATAACATGAATTGAGATACGTTTTGGAAACAATTTTGAAGAATACACATCTAGATTGGCACAGGTACCAACCAATCAAGACAAGGAGCCTTGTTGTTGGTGTGCTTCCCTGCATCTCTTATGATTACTGTTAAATTTCTTTTAGAAATTAATTTCTCATCTGAATTCTTATCCTTCTGTAGAGATTGTCTCCTCTGTCAAAGATATGGTTTTGCAAAAATGGTCTCATCATTTCTGTAATGTAGTTTAGAGGACTAAGTGTCCATTTCCCATATTCTATTATCACAAACCCATAAACCTCAAAAACTGATATGGAGAAAATAATCTGAGTTTCCATACACTGCTCAGGTCCCATGAATTTTATGACCTTTGCTTATGAAGTCCTTAATGTTGCCTTGTTGCTTATTATGATACTATCAATATGAGCCTAATGGAAAATATAAAACATTTGGCCACCTGAGATTTTAAGGTTGTCAACCTTTAGCCCACATTAGGCTGAGAAAGGAGTTGCGACTCGCTCCCTCATCACATGTGTCCCCATTGAAAGAAATCCAAACCGCCTTCTGTGTCCAAGAGCATGTGATGGTCAATGCTCTAACACACATACACTTCTCACACTAAGGACGACATTACACACTGCAAAGCCTACTTCCATCCTTACAAATCCAGTGTTTTATTATACTGGGTGTCAGTTCTGTTCCACTCTTTACCACTGATTAACAATTAGAGATAAATCCAGCATATTCCTCTGCTTTCAGCTTAAACATTATTAAAACCAGTGTCATGTAAATTGTGATTTTAAAAGACAAACAGACACAACAATCTGTCAATCTGAATAGACACAACAATCTCTTTGTATAATTTTTCACAGTACTTACAGTATATATATACAATGGAAGACAATCATTCATAATGTACATAAGAAAATAACCTCCAGTCCACTGTGAGTGCCTCTCTGTTCAGTAGTTTGGTCAGACTATACAATAGTATGCTCCTGTCTTGTATATTGCTGATATGCAATAAGAGGGCGATGGGGTTTAAGTACAGCCACAAGAAAATCATCCAACACCGCTGACTAGAGCAATGTGGATTAACAGTGGAGGAATGGTGGGGTACAACTGAGCACTTCCAACAGCCTTCAATCAAGCCTTAAAATGAAGACACAAACTATTTTTAACACCAGCCTGCCTCTGGCGATGGGAAAAAGATATGGACTTCAGAAGAACACATTCCGACTGGTACATAGCATACACCAAGTCTGACCAACACTGAGTAGTGTCAGGGCTTAAAAGGGTACTTCCTTAACCTAACATATGCAAAAGTGGTGTCAAAGAATAAAAGAGTGTGAGTGTGTCTACAGGAGAACGAGACAAAGTGAAAGATGCGTTAGCAATTTAATCTCTCTAATGAGTGAATTTAGCCCATTTTATGGATCTCTCCCAAGCATGTAATTAAAAACCATCATGGCAAATGTAGTCCTTCTGGGACAAATATACATGTATGCATACATGTTCAGATTTCACTGAACAGGAAAATATTTTCAGAGTTTTTTTTTTTTTTTTTTTTTTTTTTTTTTTTTTTTTTTTTTTTTTTTTTTGGTTTTTTTTTTTTTTTTTTTTTTTTTTTTTTTTTTTTTTTTTTTTTTTTTTTTTTTTTTTTTTTTTGGGGGGGGGTGTACTTATTTATAGTATTAGTCTATCATACAATTGATTATAATGGTAATAATAATCGTTATTATTATTTCCATCCATCTTCTACCGCTTACTCCTTGTTCAGGGTCGTGGGGAACTGGAGCCTATCCCAGGAGCATTGGACAATCTGAACACAGGGTCTCGCAGGCACAATCCACACACCACACACCCAAGGACACGCCTGAGGAAACCCCTGCAGCATGGTGAGAAGATGCAACTCCGCCACACAGCCCAGCTGGGACTGAGGTGTGAGGGAACGTCAACCACTACGCCACCGTAATTATTACACCTTATAAAGGACACTTTCATTAAAAAAAAACATAAGAATCACCTCACAAATATTGGAACCACTGTTTTTTTTTTTTTTTTTTTCATTTGCTCCTTTTTTTCTTTTTGTGCTCTTCTCTTTTCTTTTTGTCTTTTTAGCTTGTGTTGTCTCTTTTTTTTTTGCCTCCGCCTCCCCTTGTTTTTTTTTTTTTTTTTTTTTTTGGTTGTTGTCTCACACACATTTCACTTTTCATTTAATTATTTCATTTCATGTTGAATGTTAATAAATAAATACACAAGTTTATTTAATTTATAGTAATATCCATTTTGAGTTGATTTACATCTTATATTTTACCACAAGGCCTTAAATTGAGTGTGTGTGGACACTTGCATGTTGCTTTATTTTTTCTTTTTTTTTACAGCCACATAATACCTTTTTTTTTTTTTTTTTTAATTTATTTTATTAGTACTAGGTGTATATATAAATATATATTTGTGTTTATATATATATATATATATATATATATATATATATATATATATATATATATATATATATATATATATATATATTTTTTTAAATAGATAAATAACAGCTAAAATGACAAACCTATTTGTAAAAGAGTGCTCTCTCTCTCTCTCTCTCTCTCTTTATTAATGATGTTAAAATGTAAGTTATCAAAGTGTGAAATATAGCCTAGGCCTGCATAATATAATGCTTAACAATTTCTTGACTCAGTACTGCATCAGAACATGCAATAATTAAGAACTTGTCACATAGGTCATATGTCACATACTCTATGCTAGCAGCGCCATCTTTTGGTACCAGAAAACATGTCAATGCCTATGGCCTCAAAATCAAAATGCCTTTTTTCAAATCTCTTCATGGTCCATGTCCTACTGAGACTCATCATCTACTTTGTTACAAAGTAAACCTGTACACTTTCACATCCATACACTTATCTAATCAGCCAATCATGTGGCAGCAATGCAATGCAATGCAAAATAAATAAATAATATGTACCATGGCTGGTTTGAGAATTTCAGAAACTGCTGATCTCCTGGGATTTTCACACACAACAGTCTAGAGCAGGGTGTCAAACTCATTTTGGTCCGTGGGCGCGATCCAGCTTAATCCAACCTCAGAGGGGCGCGGGACCAGTAAACTCATTGCAAAATGACATCGGCTAATAATAAGTCCATTTCCCTTTCAAAGGGAACTTCGACGTTGCGATTTAGCATAACAGTATGGGAAGCGCCTTCGCCGCGTGACCGGTATCTGAAGCTTGTGTAAAATCATGCCTCTACTTATAGGCCTGCCATGATCAGGTGACGTGGCGAATTAAGCGCGTCGCATGATATATATATGGCACCTGTGAACCCCGCCGCCAGCCTTATTATCTTCAGCGAGACTGCATGTCTGTGGTTTGTGGTAAAGAAAAGAAACGCTTTTTTTCTCGGTATTTCTCAAAATTTCTCAACTTTTCTATCCCCTTTAAGAAAAGTAATGGAAAGAGCAAAGAAAATGAGCGAGGGAAAGTTCAGAGAGTGTGTTACGCCTTGCCCCCGTTTCATCACGGGTGGAGACGGACACGCTTTCTGCGTGAAGTGTTTGGGCGTAGCACATGCTCACAGCAGCCCTCGAGGGGTCTGACTGTCAGCATTGTGAACGTTTCACGCATTAGGCAACTACGTCTCGGCTCGCTCTGTTCTCACCTGATGGGAGTTGGGCTTCAGAGCCCCGTGGGTCTGGGGCCGGCGCTGTCGAGGCAGCCAGCCGTCTCAGGTCCTGGGGTTCGTGTATGGATTTGGAAGAGGAGCCTGGAGACGAGCGCGCTCTATCTCTTGCTCTGTCTTCTCGGCCCGCTCTCCGCTTGGACTTTGGAGCTTGCGACTCCTCCTTCCCCTATGCAAAACCAAACACCCTCGCTGACTCTGAGGAGGCGGTAGAGGGCGCCATTTCCCAATAACTGACAGCAGCTCTCAGGCATATAAAGAGCTGCTTGAGGTGATCACTAGGGCGGTCCAGAAGTTGAATCTAGACTGGCCTGGCGAAGAGGAAGTGGCTCGTGAGCAGGCTGGATTGCGTTTCCTCTCATTGAAAGTACACACAAAGCTCCCTCACACTACAGAAAACTCCCCTTTTTCCCAGAAGTGCATGATGAGATTTCACGCTTCTGGAGAAAACATTACACAGTTAGCGTTTATAACCCCGCAAAAGTCTGATTACTCAGCCATCGCGGGGTGCGCACGGCTATGCGGTGATGCCAAAGGTGGAGGAGGCGCTTTGCGAGCCACCTCTCTCCATCTACGGGCGGGTAATTTAGGGGGACCAACTTACCGTCTAAACCGTGTAAAGTCACTTCGGGGTTGGTGGGCAAAGCCTGTGCGGCGGGGTCTTGCATGTGGGTCCCTGCATACAATGGCAGTGTTGCAGGCCTACCAGGCAGACCTGCTGGAGTGAGCTGGATACTGGTGAGGAATTGGGGCCAGAGGCAGTGGCAGCGCACGCGCGGCGGCCACAGATTTATCTCTTCGGGCGACCAAGCAAACGTCTCGTCATATCGGCCGTTCAATGGGTAGCCTGGTTGTGGCGGAGAGGCACCCTATGGCTCAACCTGTCAGGGATGGGGGACAAGGATAGGGTCTCCTTGCTGAACGCCCCTGTTGAGCCTTCCGGCCTGTTTGGTGACGCAGTCAATGCCATCGCCGACAGGTTTCGCGACGCCAAGACAGCAAACGGCGGCGTTCAGCCGTTCCTTCCCCGTCGTGTCGAAGTTCGCACGGGCCTCCATGAGTGGAGCCCGGCCAGTGTTGGCGCGAGATGCGCAGAAGACGAGTGTGGCCCGCCCCCCCGCAGAAAGCCAGGGTGACCGGCCGGCCACAGCCACAGCCTGCTGTGAGGCCTGATCTGAGAATGATCATAAAGGCAAGGCACGCGGAAGGAACGGTCCGGATGGGTCACGGAGGGACATATCAGGGGACATGAGGTGGCGGGACATCCAGCCCCCAGTGCTACTGTAGGGCCTGCCCTGGCCGAGCCCGTCCCACATTTCCAGCCTTCTCTGGTCAGCGAGCTGTCACAGGGCGGCGGAAATCTGATGCTTTCCCTCCAACAAAATGCGGGAAAAGCTTACCCACTGAAGGACCATCTGGCAGCGTGGAAACTACTGCCAAATGTGTCCCCCATGGGTTCTGTCTACCATAGAACAGAGCTACCGGGTCCAGTTCAGAGCTCGACCCCCGGTTCAGTGGTGTGCTCGCGACATCTGTCAGCACAGAGCAGAGCCCAACGTTAGCAAGGGAAATAAGCTCCCTTTTGGACAAGGGGCCATAGAACGTTACCCCGTTCTCTAAGGGAGGGAGGTTTTAAACCGTTTATTTCCTGGTCCGCAAAAAGATGGGAGTATGCGGCCGATTTTGGATATGCGTCATCTGAACCGTACTCTTCGGACATACAGGTTCAAGATGCTGACGCTCAAGCTTATCGTGCCACAGATTCAGTCCGAGGACTGGTTTGTGACGATAGATCTGAAAGACGCATATTTCCACATAGGAATATCGCCCAGTCACAGGAAGTTCTTGAGGTTTGCGTTTGGAGAAAACACATACCAATTTCGGGTTCTTTCCTTTCGGGCTGGCTTTATCCCGCACCTTCACAAAGTGCATGGATGCTGCTCTGGCTCCCCTTGCGACTCCAGGGCATCCGTGTACTAAACTACCTGGACGACTGGTTAATTCTGGCACGATCCAGGGAACAGGGGGTTCAACATCGAGATGTTGTTCTCCCCACGAGGAGCTTGGGGCTCAGGTTGAACCTCAAGAAAAGTATGCTTTCCCGGTTCAGAGGACAACTTTTCTAGGGGTCATATGGATTTACTACGATGAGGGCGTTTTATCCCCAACACGCGTATAATCGATCCTATCAACCTTGAGCAAGATAAAGCGGGTCTGGGCATCCCCTCCAGCTTTTACGAGGGCTGTTGGGCCTTATGGCAGTGGCAGCCAACGGTACATGCTGGGCCTATTGCACATGAGAACGTTTCAGTGGTGGCTGAAAGTCGGGGTTTCATCCGAGGATGAAACCGCTGAGAGTAATCAGGGTCACGCGGGCGATGCCTACGTGCTCTGAGTGTTTGGAGGTGCCCGCAGTTCCTAGCCTCGGGTCACACTCTAAGGGGCGCCCTTACCGCAAGACGGTAATGACAGACGTGTCCCTCACAGGCTGGGCGCAGTCTTAAATGGCTGTCCAGCTCACGGTCTTTGAGCGGCCCTCATCTGAAGTGGCATATAAATCGCCTAGAGATGCGGGCCGTATTCCTAGCACTGAAATTCTTTCTCCCTCAATTGAGAGGTCACAGTGTGCTAGTTGTGTCAGACAACACAGCTGTGGTCTCGTATATCAACCACCAGGGAGGGATTACGCCCCCCTGTTCAGGCAGGCGCAAATAATCCTCCTCTGGGCGGAGGGGAAGTTCTTGTCAGTGAGTGCAGTGTACATTCCCGGGCAGTCGGAATGTGGGGGCAGACATCCTGTCGAGGCAGGGGCTGAGGCCCGGGGGGTGGAGGCTCCATCCACAAGTGGTGGAGTCCATATGGCGGAGGTTCGGACGAGCGGAAGTGGATGTGTTTGCCTCCGAGGAGACAACACACTGCCCGCTGTGGTTCGCCCTCACTCCTCCTGCCCCATTGGGACTGGACGCCATGGTGCACACGTGGCCGAGGTCACGTCTATACGCTTTCCCCCCGATTGCTCTGCTCCCACAAGTTCTAGCGAGAGTTCGCCAAGACCGTCTACGTCTGCTGCTAGTAGCGCCTCTTTGGCCAGCTCGAATTTGGTTCTCGGAGATAATGTCCCTGCTCGACGGCACTCCTTGAGAGATTCCCATCCGCAGGGACCTACTGTCCGCCGGAGCGGGCTGATCTATCACCCTCGGCCAGAACTGTGGAAACTGTGGGTCTGGCCCCTGAGGGGCACCAGCTCATAGGTTCTGGTCTCACAACCGAGGTTGTAGAGACCATTTTAAACGCTAGAGCACCATCCACAAGGAAATTGTATGCGCTCAAGTGGCGGCTTTTTGTCTTGTGGTGTGAAGAACGTCAGTTAGACCCAGTGAACTGCGCAGTGGCTACAGTCCTGGAGTTTCTGCAAGAACGTTTTTCTGCAGGGTTGGCTCCTTCTACGATCGGGGTTTATGGGGCGCCATTTCGGCCAGCCATGCCCCTGTTAATGGAGCCTCTGTGGGGCAGCATCCTCTAACCTCGAGGTTCATGCGCGGTGTCAGACGGCTGAGGCCCATCTGCAGGGGCGCGAAAACCTTCTTGGGACCTTTCTGTGGTCTTGGAAGGTCTGTCGGAGCCCCATTTGAGCCCCTAGAGTCAGCCTCGGAGAAGCTTCTGACTCTAAAGGTAGCTCTTCTACTGGCCCTGACATCTCTCAAGCGAGTGGGGGATCTACAAGCTTCTCGGTTGCCCCCCCTGCCTTGACTTCGCCCCCCGGACTGGCCAAGGCCTTCCTGTACCCTAGGCCGGATTATATTCCTAAAGTGCCTACATCGGCTGCCCACCCTGTGGTGTTGCAGGCCTTCTGCCCTCCTGCGTTCCTCACACGGAACAGGAGAGGTTGCACCTGCTGTGTCCGGTAAGGCCCTCTGCACTTACGTCCACCGCTCCGGCCAGTGGCGTAAGTCAGAGCAGCTGCTGGTCTGCTTTGGTGGCGACGGTAGAGGTGACGCTGTGTCAAAACAGCGCATCTCTACTTGGATAGTGGAGGCAATCTCTATCGCTACGAGGCGGCGGTCTCGCCACGCCTAGGCATAAGAGCTCATTCCACTAGGGGCGGCCGCCTCCTCGAAGGCTCTGTCGAGAGGGGTGTCCTTGCACGATGTGTGCGCGGCCGCAGGGTGGTTCTACGCCACACACGTTCATTCGTTATTACAGCCTGGATGTTCATTCCACCCCGGGCTCGAGTGTCTTGCAGTGACCCTCGGGCTTGTGTTTTCTGGACAGGCCGTACCTTGTTGTGACGGAGTGGGTATTCCCGTTCCCATACTGTTATGCTAAATGCAACGTCAAGTTCCTTTTGAAAGGGAACGTCGGGTTACGTGTGTAACCCTGTTCCCTGAGAAGGGAACGAGCGTTGCATAGCATTGTCATACTCAGGGCAGGCCTGTGAATCGCTCTTCGCTCAGATAATAGAGGCTGGGTGGGGGGGTTCACAGGTGCCATATATATATCATGCGACGCCGCGTATCACACGTCACCTGATCATGGCAGGCCTATAAGTAGAGGCATGATTTTACACAAGCTTCAGATACCGGTCACGCGCGCAAGGCGCTCCCATACTGTTATGCTAAATGCAACGTCTCGTTCCTTCTACGGGGAACAGGGTTACACAGTAACCCCGACGTTTTTTCTTTGTATTAACAACTGCAAAGAAGAAGAATTATAAAATTCTTTGTTTTAAATTATTTATTCTTTTACAAAATATATTATGAACAGCCTAAGAATTTTTAAGAAAAGTATGTGCAATTTCAACAACACTATCACTCAGTGTAACAATTAACAAAACATTTACATTTGTCCCTAAAACTTGGCATCTTTTAGCCTACAAATGTGCATCAAATGTAAACAAATAACAAAATCCTCACATACATAACATGTATGGCATTTACAAGAAAAAGTGCATAAAATGTATCAATATAACAAAAACCTCACATACATAACATGTATGGCATAAGAAAAAGTGCATCAAACGTACACATATAAAAAAAAAAAACCTCATATGTATGGCATTTATAAGAAATGATTTAATACTCAACAAAACTCTTTGGTAGTTATTCTGTTGCTGACTAACACTCAATTTCACAGCAACTGTTACAGAAAATATTTATTTCACAGCTATTTTTAAGTGCAAAGTTGAACGCATCATTCCACAGGGTTTAGTAGTCTCACTATGCATCTGACCCTGAAACTTGGCATCTTTTTGCCTGCACAAGTGCATCAATATCAGGCTTCATGTCCTGTGTAGCAACCAACTTTAGAATCTCATTGAAGTGTTTATGCATGAGCTTTGAGTGCAGCTTTGTTTTATTGATATTCAAACTGAAAAAACTTGCTCACAAAGGTAAGTAGTCCCAAACATGCACAACATTTTTGCCTCCAGTGTTGTTAATTTAGGATAGCCTGGCAGGAGATACTTATAAAATGTGTCCAAGCCAACGGAGTCAAATTTGTCCTTCAGTCCTACATTACACTGCAAATCAATTATTTCAAGCTGCATGTCACAGGGGCACATCAGAAGCTCTGACTGTGAAAGGTGAGCGAAAAACTGTTCATTCTGTCTCGAGTTCGCCAAAGACCTGAACTCGCTTCTCAAACTCTCCTAGCGCCCCGCAATCTTGTCCTTGTACTGTCTGAGGTCAGGATTAACGCTGCTCCACACATCTTTAGACAGGGACAATGAGCAGGGTCACCGTTGCCATCTGCGTCTCCCATAACGTGAGCTTTAGCTTGAAAGCACGAATGCTGTCATAATACTGTGTTACAATTTTTTTTATGTCCTCATAACATTTTATTCAGATTGTTCAAGTGCTCTGTAATGTCAACCATAAATGCCAGGTCCTGCAGCCACAGTGGGCACTCCAGTTCCTCAACAGGTTTTCCTTTTTTCCTTTTTTCCATGTTTGATTTCCCCACATAGATCAAAGAAGCGCTTCAGTACAGCACCTCTGCTTAACCACCTTTCTTCTGTGTGGTATGGCAGTCCATGGGAAATGTTACAGACATCAAGAAGGCTGTCAAACTGACGATGATTAAGATCTCTGGCTCGGATAAAATTTACAGTTTGGAAAACCACCTCCATGACGTGATTCATTTTTAGCGACTTGCAGCATAATGCACCCTGATGCAAAATGCAATGAAAGGTCCAAAACTCACCCCCTCCAGTTTTGGCTTGTACTTTCTCTCTGAACTTTGTCGCAACACCTGCCTTTTTCCCGACCTTGGACGGCGCACCATCTGTAGCCAGGCTTACTGCGCGGGACCAGTCCGCCCCTACTCTGTCCAGCGCTCCAACGACAGAGTGAGAAATGTCCTCAGCCGTTGTGGTGTCTGTCATAGGCACCAGCTCAAGAAACTCCTCTGTGACAGTCAAAGTCTCGTCAAGTCCACGAATGAATCTGGCCAATTGAGCGCTCATCAATTGCACTCATCAATTGCAACAGAAAATGCCAGAAATTACTCCACTTTTTGTTTCAGTTGGTGGTCTAAATCTGCCGATAGTTCGAAATCCTGTCTGCCACAATATTCCTCCACAAGCTAATATTGGGCCAATGCTTGCCGCTTCGCGGACACACAATTTCAGTAGCCTCCAGAATGCAAGTTTTGATGAACTCCCCTCACAGTACGGCTTTGATGCTAATGCTATTTTGCTAGCAATCAGGTAGCTGGCTTTCACTGCAGCATCACTGACATCTCGGCTCCGGGTGAAAACAGATTGCTGTTTCCTCAGACTCGCCAACAGTTTGTGTATCTTCTGTCTTCTAACTTCTCCTTGCAAGCTGTTGTATTGTTCGCCATGCTGGGTTTCATAGTGGCGCCGAATATTATATTCCTTATGTACGAAACTTGTTGCATGCATACCAGGCACACGGGTTTCCCATTCACCTCCGTGAACATATAGGATGAGGTCCATTTTTTCTGGAAAACCCGACACTCTGTGTCCACTTTTCTCTTTTGGACAGAGACATTTTTGTTAATGAGGGTGTCAGGACCAACGTAAAAACAGGTGAAGTGATGTGAGGGGGGCGGAGGAGGGGGACCAACGCTGCGACCAATGCTGCGGTTCAAGTCCCGCTTCGAGAAAATCACATACACTTCCACACCGGTTACAAGGATGCGTTCAAGTACCAATACTGGGTACCATTTGATTTTATGTGAATACTCGTTAGTACTGTCCCAGTCCGGCCCAGGGGCCCAAGGGGCGGACTGGACCCCACTGGCGGGCCGGAAATGGCCCGCGGGCCATATGTTTGACACCCCTGGACTCTGTGCAGATCGAGATAGATAGATACTTTATTGATCCCCAAGGGGAAATTCAGATCTTGAACTTTTGAAGGAACAACACCGGTGTCAGGTCACTCCAAATGAAAATCATGCTCAATTGGTAAATTCTCAGTACAATAGCAGGTACAGTGGTGTGAAAAAGTGTTTGCCCCCTTCCTCATTTCCTGTTCCTTTGCATGTTTGTCACACTTAAGTGTTTCGGAACATCAAACCAATTTAAACAATAGTCAAGGACAACACAAGTAAACACAAAATGCAATTTGTAAATGAAGGTGTTTATTATTAAAGGTGAAAAAAATCCAAACCATCATGGCCCTGTGAGAAAAAGTGATTGCCCCCCTTGTTAAAACATACTATAACTGTGGTTGTCCACACCTGAGTTCAATTTCTCTAGCTACACCCAGGCCTGATTATTGCCACACCTGTTCACAATCAAGGCATCACTTAAATAGGAGCTGCTTGACACAGTAAGGTCCACCAGAAGATCCTTAAAAGCTACACATCATGCCGAGACCCAAAGAAATTCAGGAACAATTGAGAAAGAAAGTAATTGAGATCTATCAGTCTGGAAAGGGTTATAAAGCCATTTCCAAAGCTTTGGGAACCCAGCAAACCACAGTGAGAGCCATTATCCACAAATGGCGGAAGACATGGAACAGTGGTGAACCTTCCCAGGAGTGGCCGGCCGCCCCAAAATTACCCCAAGAGCGCAGCGACGACTCATCCAAGAGGTCACAAAAGACCCCACAACAACGTCAAAGAACTGCAGGCCTCACTTGCCTCAGTTAAGGTCAGCGTTCATGCCGCCACCATCAGGAAAAGACTGGGCAAAAATGGCCTGCATGGCAGAGTTCCAAGGAGAAAACCACTGCTGAGCAAAAGAACATCAAAGCTCGTCTCAATTTCTCCACAACACATCTTGATGATCCCCAAGACTTTTGGGACAACATTCTGTGGACCGATGAGACAAAAGTGGAACTTTTGGAAGGTGTGTGTCCAAGTATATCTGGCGTAGAAGGAACACTGCATTTCATAAAAGAACATTATACCAACAGTAAAATATGGTGGTGGTAGTGTGATGGTCTGGGGCTGTTTTGCTACTTCAGGACCTGGAAGACTTGCCGTGATAAAAGGAACTATGAATTCTGCTGTCTACCAAGAGATCCTGAAGGAGAATATCCGACCATCTGTTCGGTTACTCAAGCTGAAACGAACTTGGGTTCTGCAGCAGGACAATGATCCTAAACACACCAGCAAGTCCACCACCGAATGGCTGAAGAAAAACAAAATGAAGACTTTGGAGTGGCCTGGCCAAAGTCCTGACCTGAATCCTATTGAGATGTTGTGGTATGACCTCAAAAAGGCCGTTCATGCTCGAAAACCCTCTAATGTAACTGAATTAGGACAATTCTGCAAAGATGAGTGGGCCAAAATTCCTCCAGGACGCTGTAAAAGCCTCATTGCACGTTATCGCAAACCGCTTGGTTGCAGTTGTTGCTGCTAAGGGTGGCCCAGCCAGTTATTAGGTTTAGGGGGCAATCACTTTTTCACACAGGGCCATGATGGTTTGAATTTTTTTCACCTTTAATAATAAACACCTTCATTTACAAATTGCATTTTGTGTTTACTTGTGTTGTCCTTGACTATTGTTTAAATTGGTTTGATGTTCCGAAACACTTAAGTGTGACAAACATGCAAAGGAACAGGAAATGAGGAAGGGGGCAAACACTTTTCACACCACTGTATGTAACAACTGTAAACTTTTAATATAATTATTGCACATGATGTTTCAGTGAAGAAGACAGTCAGCATTATTGTCACAATTGATTCTCCAGCACTGGCTCTGACCGGTCTGAATAACAAACTAGAATTTCGGACGTAGCAGGCAAGGCTGAAACCTGTGCGGGGAGACCCCAATGGATTTCAAGTCCATCTCCTTAAACATTCAGCCACAACTACATAAAGCCTTGCTTCAGCTTGAACCAGTGTCTTAACGTATTTCAGTGCACTTTCTTTCAAAATGTATAGGCTTCAGTTAGGGACTGCTCCAGTATTTTCGCAACAGCACAACAAAGCAGTGTAGTAGGTTCACTACGCAACTGTCTATTGACAGTGCCACAAAATCAAGCCACTGCTATAATTTGAATCCTAGAATTCCGTGTATAAATATTTAGTTAAACTGTTCCCCAGGTACTCAGTGAAATTCATTCTGTCAAATAATGTAACACATAAGTCAGGTCACTCCAAATGAAAAACACGTTCAGTTACTTAATTCTCAGTGAAGACTTTATACAATAGCAGGTATGCAATGATTGAATATGTCACGCCACGACCGCCAGAGGCCACTGTGGCACTTCATTTGAAGGGACTTTGCATTGGGCGCGCACTTCCAGGTTAGCGTGCGCGTTCACAATAACTGAACACAGGTGTGTTTGCTTTGTTTGATTGACATGGGTTATTTAAATGCCTGAGTTGCCGAGCACGCGGCTCTTGATTATTCTTATGTTGGGATGTGTTGTGCTCCGGGGGGAGTTGTTTATATGTTTAGCTACGTTTCCTGTGTTCATGTGAAGACTGCATTGTGTGGGAATACCTGAATAAAGACTTTTGATCTGCGCCTGCATCCGACTCCACTACGTCCCGTAACAGAATACATTTATTGGGAATTATTGCAGGTGAAGTTTAAAAGAAGACAGTCAGCATTATTACAATTGATCCCCTAACAATGGCTCTAACCTTCCTGAATCATTTGGTAAGTGCTATTTGTTGGTGTGGTTTTGGGTGATTCAAGCAACTAAAGATCATTTTTATTTATTTTATTTTTACAATTTATTAAACTAAACTCCATTGAGACAACATCAAATACTTTCAAAAGAAAGCACTATGAGATTAATTCAAATAGAAGTGCTAATTTTCATTCAGTCAAGAATTGCTACCCTCTGGGGCTGTCTCATCTGTGTGTTTGAGGTTACTAATTTGTGACTGCTGTAATGTAATTCTGGATGTTACCCCAATTGTATCACATTTACTGCAGTTTTAATGTACCTTTCTGCAAGCTTTGGAATCTTTCAGTTATATCAATAATGTGAAATGTTGAAAACGTAATATTTTTCACAACGATTTAGTTAAACTGTTCCCAGTGTACTCTGAGAAATTCATTCTGTCAACTGTATTTTTTTAAAGCCATAAACAAATAAACTACTTAGTAAATATATTTTTATGCCATAAAAGTCTAGGATTTTGTAGTTGTTCCTTCCTTTTCTTGATTTCTTAAACACTGCTGTATTCCTGTAAAGTAATAAGTCATCTTCTGTGTTACAGGTGGTTAACAACTTGAGACATTAAGGTGCTTTCTGGAGACAGTTGAACAGATACAACCTCAGGCTGCTGTTATGGCTACAAAAAACCAGATCTGGGAAGCAAGAGCTGTATCCAGATCCTCTACCTGTGTCCTCTACCTGTTTGGCTGCAATCCATGCAGAGCCAAGGAAGGACTGCCTTCACTTATTCCATCTTCTTTTGGCGAATTCTTCAGTGCAGTCGGCGCTAAAATGCAGTGGCATTTGGAAAACATGGAAAGGTGCCAGAAGGAAAAGCAGTCCTGGACAAGTCCAAAGTCGATGGGATTCTAAGTCAGCCCATTGCTCATTTCGTAGATCTGTGTGTGTGAGTTCACCCATTTGGACTTTTTCATGTTTTATTTTACAACATTTTAACATTATTTACTTCACCATGCAGAATAGTTGGCAATTATTTAATAGTTGAAGGTCTTTACAAGGGCTGTTTTGTCAACAAAGCTTGAACTACTTTGAAGTACAGATTAATATAACTTATTCAAACTAAAGTAGTACAAATTTCCCTGTTTTATCACCTTTTGTCTCTTCCTCTGCGTCATGGTGTTATCTGCCCAAATTTGACCGTAATTTCTGATAGAGGTGTGAATCTTCACTGGTCTCATGATTCGATACGATTACAATTTTCCTGTCAGTGAATCGACTTGATATCATGATGCATCACCTCCTTAAATATTTTACTGCACATGGTTTTCATCAACAAATTCAAGCAGTCTGATATACATGAACTCCCTTTTTTATTTTATCTGCTCTAAAAAAAAAGGACACTTTCAGAATGTAGTAAAGTCTGAACACAAAAGACAACAGGAATGACATCAAACTGTTAAGAAGTTTAGATACTATATAACTCCCTGAACTTTGGATTCATGGTAGAGTGCAGGTATAACCGTTTTCAGTGTTTCCCATTAACTATATAGACTATGGTGCCCCATCATGGTCTAATTTCCTCCACTATAATTTCATAATGTGTAAATATTTTTACTCTTCTCTCCAACATTGTACTTTGCACCATGGCATCAGCAAAGCTTCTCTTACTCTAAATGAATGAACAGCAGTGAACATCAGCTGATACTGATGCGTCACGTTATTACGTCGGCACACCACTGAATAAAACCTCGCGTGAAGTTGGCCCCTCCACCAATGCAAAACATCAGCAAAATAGTCTCAATCGTTTGTGCTGCTTTCGTTTTTAAAATATTAGGCATTGAATTATGGTGCCGTGACATCACCAGCCCCACACATGCTCCAGGTTCATTGAAAATAGTTATTTGTCCGGTTTTGCCGACTGTCTTATTTTAATACATCCAAACAACAAATCACATTGAATAGTCACATTCACGTAATTGTTACACATCCACTGTGTGTTTTCAACTTTTAAGGGACCCAGCAGATCACAGGATGGGTGAAGTATATCATGAACTCCAAGCTAATTGTTTTTACTTGTTTCTGTATATGTTTGAGAATAACAGTCATAATAACATTGTCATTAATAACTACATGCACCATAATCTGTTCGCTGTAGCTCTGTATATACATACATAGCCCAAGTGTGTAATATATACACATTTGTATGTATATGTGGGAGTGAAGTGTAGCAGATTATTCTCCTTGTAAATAAATAAGTTCAATCATGAGGCCAGTGAAGGAAGTAAAGAGAATTGTTTATTGAACAAATGATATGATTTCTCTTGGAAAAAAGTCTTCGGTAGTTCAACACTAAAGGTTGCTCAAACAATGAGATTTGCACCTATAACTCAATGCCTAATATTTTAAACATAAGCAGCACAAACAAAACTTGTCGGCACAAAAAATTGGGACTATTTTTCTGATGTTTTGCGTTGGTGGGGGCCAACTTCACGCAAGTCTGAATAAATGCAGCTAGTCTCCCCTGTCCCAGCAAGACTCACTTGCTCCTGGAGAGAAAGAAGACACGCCGTTAACCCAAAATTACACAAACACTAAACAATAAACAGAAAGACAAATATAACAGACCTTGGGGTGGTGGCTAGATCACCCGAGTGACACCACATGAAATAGAGGCAGGTAACAGCACCTAAGCAGAACCAGAATTATGGTAGAGAGTACAACTGAAAAATATATCCACTATAGCATGGAGACAATACGGTATAGCATACACCTGCTCAGTGGAAAATTGGTTGTGTGGAAATCAAACCTGAAACAGGTTTAAGGATGGAAAACATTAAAATTACCACTTAGTCTCTCAGACTATATGTGGTCACAGAACATAATCCAAACAAACATCCAAAACTAAAATCAATGAGAGAAAAACAAAACACCAAGTAAAGAAAAACCATTCAGATGAAGCAAAACAGCAGCAGGGTCACGTGTAGTGTCTTCGGCTAGGGATTTGTCTTAGAGAAGATTTAGATCAGTGGTGTCACTCATTTTAGTTCAGGGGCCACATACAGCCTAATTAGATTTCAAGTGGGCCGGGCCAGTAAAATCATAGTATAATCACCTATAAATAACAAGTCCATGTTTTTACCCTTGTTTTCATGCACATTTATATTTAATGAAATATCCTTTTATAAAATATCATGAACAACCTCAGATTTCTTACGACAAACATGTGCAATTTGCTTCTGATTATCATTCACATATGTGCATTACAACTGCTCAGTGTTTGTACGAATACAAAAAATAAATAAAATCACAGGTATTTGGAACTGAAAAATATAATATTTCACTTTAAAATTGATGGCATTACATGAATAGGATTCCACCAAACCAAACTCTTTTGTACTGAAGTTGTTGACTAACATTAAATTGCACTTTTTTTAACTATTACCCATTCATCTTTGAATAAATAGGAAGCGGCCCATTTTTCATGGAAAACTCGCACTCTGCTATCCACTTTTCTGCTTTTTGGCAGACATTTTGGCTAATGAGGGTGTGGGGGACGAGTAGAAAATAGAGTAGACTACTCCGTAATAAACAGCAGACGTCGCATTGTCATCTGCTTTTCAGTCCCAGAGATGCGCCGTCTTTTACCCCCTAGCGGATAATTTAGGAATAGCATTTTATTAAAAATGACAAATTCGTGTATTTTATGCATATTTTTTTTTCCACTTTCAAAATTCGTCCTGCGGGCCGGATTGAACCCCTCTCGGGCCGGTTTTGGCACGCGGGCTGTACGTTTGACACCCATGATTTAGATGATCAACTCCCCACTCTCACCTTAACACACAAATCAGAGTATCAACCTAAATCTAACCCAATGTGGAACGAGGGAAGAAAAGGGAGGTGTACTTAACACTGTGTTGAACAAACACCAGACGGGAAGTTGCAGGATTACTCACAGGTACTGCGGCTCGACATACATATCATTCATCTCCAACACTAACTCACCACAATGCACACACCACCGCACTGCTCCAAGACTATAAATAAACAAATTAGCCTTGGATATGTTCACCTCACTACCCCTTGAGCTGTACCTGAACATACCTGACCGGAACTGCCAGAGAAGCAAGGAACTCTGAACCACCAAGAACCTATATCCCTACCAAAATAAGGGTCCTTAAATATTCCGGTAGCTCCCACCCTATTGGTCTGCCGAAGCCACAACCCTGAGCAGAGCCAATAGGATAATTAAGTCACTTACCCTGCCACACAGGAAACACAATTTCCTGTAAAAAAAATAAATACATAAAAAATAAAGAAATAAATAAATAAACACTCTGGTGATGCATAAGGATTTATGGGTAAGAGTTTTTGGGTTTTTTTTTTCAAAAATTTTATTTTTAAATAAATAAATGTATGGACCATCTAGAACGGTTGCTTACCAGAGTGTCACAGATATTAGTCTAACCATTTAATTTACTTCTGACAAACATGAGGTCAGGTAATGAGAGATGAGACTGATGTAAATGCAGGTAAGGCTTTAATAAAAGTTTGCAACAAATCCAAAATTCAAGGCAGAAGCAAAAACATGAAACAGGCACAAGTCAGGTGATCAACAAACAGGATATCAGATGTAGGGCAAACACACAAAAACAAAGTCAATGTCAGAGCTAGTAGAAAACAGGCCAAAGATGTCATTCTAATTCCAAGAATTTAATCTCTCTCTCTTTGCCAGTATCAGCCAGAGGAGGATGTCCTCCAGGAGAGTTTTTTAATTAATTATTTTTTATTTTATCTTTATACCACTCCGTGGTATCGACTTTGGTATCGAGTATCGTGTGGTTTTGGTGCTATCGGTACCAACTACTAGATTTTTGGTATGATGACAACCGATAGAATTTAACAGTATTATGAGTCCAAGAATTTAATTCTGATTCCAGTATCAGCAAAATGTTAACAGGTTCAATTTTCAGTTTCATTTTCAGGAATTAAGCTCATGCAACTTGAGTGTGAAGGGGTGGTGGAGCATAACGCAGGTCCTCAAATGTGACAGCGCCGCCATAAAGACGCCCCCCATTAAGGGGGCTACTGAGATTTTGCTGCACTTTATTTTAAGATGAAAATTTCTGATAATTTAAATGATCACCCATCAGTATGTGGGGCCCCAGGCAATTGTCTGGTAGATACACCTCTGGGAGTGCCTGATCAAAAGTCCATTGATTGAGAAAGAGGCAGTGTGTGTGTGTGTGTGTGTGGTCTGGGAAGTGTAGTTCATGGCGGCCATGTCTGCAGGCCGTGAAGCATGTTGGGAGATCTATGATGTTCTTGTGGTGAATCCATAGTTGTAAAAGCCATTGCACATTTCCATGTGAAGATTTGAACACCAAATGAGAGTCTGTAGTTTTGTAATGGATTTTGGTGTAAGTAGACAACTGACTTGTTTCATCACGAGAGGGAGGCACAGAGCACTGTCTTAATCATAATCAGTGGCCATCAGCCCCACCTGTCTTCAGTCAACCTTGCCATACATGAAGTCCTCTTCAAAAGTATTGGAATTATTTTGTTTTTGCTATACACTGAAGACATTTGGGTTTGAGTTCAAAAGATGAATATGAGACAATAGATCACAATTGAAGCTTTAACCATGCAAATGATTATTACAATACACTAAATTGTGTGTTAGTAATACTACAGGGGTTAGTATTGCTACTGAGTCAGGGCAATTGGCCTTACGGTGAATGAGCACAGTCTCCAAGTGCCTTCGGGAACTGGTATAAATGGAGGTGAAATACTTTTGGTGTTACAGCAGATATTTCGTTACATGTGTTGATTTCTCCTGTGTATGACCCTCTGCCTGTTCTTAACTTTGTATCTGCTCTGTCCCTTTAAGTTTAATGATTCAGTTCCCAAACTACTGGAAATGTGGGACGGGTTCTAACTCTTCACCAAAACTGCTTTATCCTGGAGAAGAGGTTTGAGGTGAGACTCCTGCCATACGCCGATCCTGGTGAGTTTATTATCCTTAATGCTGAAAGACAGAAGAGCATCAGTGTAAACACACAACATCAGCATAAACACACACACACACACACACACACCACACATTATTCAGTATGATACAGTAGAGTAAAGTAAAGAGACAGTAAGTTAGTAACTCACTATAATGTCTCCAGTTTACAGCGTGGATCCTTCAGTAGATCAGAGAGCAGCTTCACTCCTGATTCTCCTGGATTATTACCCGTTCAGATTCAGTTCTCTCAGGTGTGATGAGGGGTTTTGACCTCAGAGCTGAAGCCAGAGCAGCACAACCTTCATCTGTAATACTGCAGTTATACATGCTGCAAGAAAGAAAACCTTCTCACACTTAACACACTCAGTTTTAGTTCTGAAAACATCAACTACACAAAATCTTTATATACAGAACATTTACTCTCCATCTCACACACACAGCAATGACAATATATCACATCACTACAATTACAATCACCACAGATGGAAACTGGATGTAGCTGTTTATTAAAACTCTGCGCTGTGTGTGTGTGTGTGTGTGTGTGTGTGTGTGTGTGTGTGTGTGTGTGTGTGTGTGTGTGTGTGTGTTTGTGTGTGTGTGAGTACCTCAGTGACTCCAGTGTACATTGTGGATTCTCCAGTCCAGCAGAGAGCAGCTTCACTCCTGAATCCTGCAGTTTATTGTAACCCAGGTCCAGTTCTCTCAGTCTGTAAGAGTTTGAGCTGAGAACTGAGGACAGAACTCTACAGCTTTCCTCTGTCAGATTACACTCCCACAGCCTGGAAGAGAAATGATGAAGTGTTAGATTTATTTATCTGATTGTGAAATGAGGTGTTTCCATCAGGTGGGAAATAAAGTGTTTACCTGAATACAAGGTTCTAATGTCAGGATAAAAATATAAAATGAACAGCCTGTGTATAAACAATAAACTAGTATTGGCATGTTATTAAAGTAAATGTGTGTGTAATGTGTGTTTTGTTTTGATGTGAGAAGTGATGTAGATATTTCAGCATTAACACAAAGATGAGTTTCACAGAGACGCTAAAACCGTTGGAGTTCAATGTTCTTTGGAGCTTAATCTAACTTTCACTCACTCACACACACACACAGAAAACAAAGCTCAACAGTAGAAACAATGCTAATCCACACCATATAAAATACACACTTGAATGTTTTACTCATATAAAACACTGGTCCTCATTTTTCACACTGGATATGAATTAATTTCTTCATAAACAGTGTGTAGGAGCATTTACACAAGAACTCTTTAATGTGCAAATTAAAATGTAATGTTATGGAACATTTACAGGATGTTGAGAGAAAAGGTTGATGAGGTGTTGGACCAGAGTTAAATGGGCGTGGCCACTCGCGGCACAACAGCTAGCTCTTTATGTATGTGCATAGCTGCTTTATCTGCTCTTTATTCTGACCCTCAACCCAGTGTTTCTCCACCAACACCTCACTGTCCTCTACTTTCACATTCATCAGGCACTTATGGAGGAGTTCTGGACTGAGCTGGATTTGGGAAAATAGCATCAACACTGGACGAGCGGCTCATTCTTCTTCCTGTATTCATCTCTCTGTAATAAAACTTACTTCATCTGAGAGGACGAGTCTACTGGTGTTTGTCTAAATTTCCATGACAGAAAACCGAGAAAGCAAGTGGCAGATGTGATAAGAGTGACATGGCGCGATTCTGATTGGTCTCTCTTTGTTCTAACTAACCTATCACTTTTCTCGTTGCGGGGCTTTACAGTCGAGCTCTCTCTCTCCGTGAGGTGGGGAGGTGGGGGGTGCCGGTGAAGTCACCTCCTTGAAATGAGTATTGTCATGGTTACGTTGACATCTGGGGGAACCAACTGTTATCAAAGCCAAGAAACCTGGAACTGTGGAGATCCAGCAGTCAAAAATGGAATGCGACAGAGTCCGTTCTAAAACGAGAATAAATCTGGGCGTGGCTTTTGAGAGATGGAGAAAACTCTGGATGTAGCTGTGTTTATTAAAACTCTGCTCTGTGTGTGTGTGTGTGTGTGTGTGTGTGTACCTCAGTGTCTAATAAAGTGTTTACCTGAATACAAGGTTCTAATGTCAGGATAAAAATATAAAATGAACAGCCTGTGTATAAACAATAAACTAGTATTGTCATGTTATTAAAGTAAATGTGTGTGTAATGTACACTGATCTACACGCTGTAGAAATAAATGTACTTTGTTCTGATGTGAGAAGTGATGTAGATATTTCAACATTAACACAAAGCTGAGTTTCACAGAGACGCTTAAAACTGTTGGAGTTCATTGTTGTTTGGAGCTTCATCTAACTTTCCACACACACACACACACACACACAGGTAGCCAGTGAAGTCACCTCCTTGAAATGAGTATTGTCATGGTTACGTTCACATCTGGGGAACCAACTGTTGTCAAAGCCAAGAAACCTGGAACTGTGGAGATCCTGCAGTCAAAAAGGGAAAGCCACAGAGTCCGTGCTAAAACGAGAATAAATATGCGCGTGGCTTTTGAGAGGTGGAGAAAACTCAGAGATCTGAAGGGATTGAAGACAGAGATGCTTTTTTCCTGTTAAACAGGTCAGACATTTCAGTAGCTCAATAGGTAGCTAGCTAACTTGATTCAGCTGTTTGTTTGTTTTGCTATGGTCAGTGTGGTAAACTGCACTTATTTTCTGCTAGCTATGAGAGACAGCAACTCTCTTCTACTTCAAGAAAACCGTATCCACCTCCACCTCCGCTGTCGAGTATTGGAGCTAATATACAACACACCAATACCTCAGTTTTGCCAAGTCTCACGAGACAAATAAGCAACTGCAGCTTCAAAAACAAGCCCAATATTATTATATCCTGTTACAGGCTCAATGTAAACAGACTCAATAAATAAACCTACAACATATTAAACTGAAACCACTCGCAGTTTAAAACTAGGGCTGCAATTAATGATTATTTTCACAAACGATTAGTTGGCCGATTATTTATTTATTTATTACTGATAATCGTTTAATCGTATGGGGCGAACTGTCAATGCGCCAATTTTTCTTTTGTTTAAAATAAAATCCACAAACTGAGTGTTAAAATAAAAACAAAATTTTACATAACTGTTTGTCCAAATATAGAAGACTGAAAAGAACCCAATACACACAGACACACACCAAATATATATTATTCATTTATATTAAATAAAAACTTAATTCATTATTAATGTTAAATATTAATAAAATAAAGTACCATATATAGAAATGACAGTTTAATATATAGCCTATAATTGTTGTGGAGTGAGGGAGGTCCTTGTGGATTGTTTGAAATATTCTAGAGGTCCAAAGCTCACAAAAGGTTGAGAACCACTGGTCTAGTGTATGAATTTTAAAGAGTAAAATCGTCTCTAAGGGAACACATTAGTTATTTTTCTAACCTGAAAGTTTGCCCCCATCCGATTAATCAGAGAAAATATTCAGCCAACTAATGGATTATGAAAATTATTGTTAGTGGCAGCCCTAATATCTTATATATATTAGTATTTATGCATTACATGCTATGGATGCACAAAAAGCACTGAATTCTACAGTCCTAGCAATCCCAGGTTGATTGGTAGAACCTGTCATTCCCCGAGGGATTGGTACAAATACCAGGTTCAATTACATTTTATTGTTGGTGTAACATTTAATTTGTAAATAAATTTAAAATAAATCCACCAATGAACTCAGTCAGCTCAGCTAACGTGATATTTGTTATAAATGTACCGCGTAGACCAACTAATCGATAAGATTCATTGACAACGATTTTCATAATTGATTATTATCGATTAGATGTTGCAGATCTATTTACAACACAAAAACAGAATATATTTAATAAAAAATCATAAATGGCAACAAAGTTTATATGGAGGACAGACACTATCCACTCATCTCTGATCACCTGCCAGCAGAATAATGACTGGAAAGATGGAAAAGGAGATTACATTAGAACTGTAACTACTATTAGTATATATGAGTATGTTATGCTTGTTTTTGTGTTATAACCTGCAGTATTTGTGGGAGGGTAAATTATATTGGGTTAGGGTACTCGAAGTCAAATTATGAAGAGGATTTGGACTTGTCACACTCAAGTAAATTTGTATTCAAACTTGATACGGACTCTGACATATTGGACTCGGTAGTTTTCTGAGTACAGTCGAGTCCGCGTCATGCGTAAATGAAAAGAAAGATAAAAATAAATAACTACATAAACAGACATCCACCTCTCCTGGATGTTTCGGGAGTCTCCGTATACTGATAGCGGCTCCCTGACAGCCACAAATTATATACAATATCCCGTATTCATGCAAACACAGTCGGTTATGATTTAAGTGATTGTAAACTGTTGGGAAAAAATCGGAGGTGTGTCAATACAGTATATTAGGTCTGTGCATTAGGTCTTAAAGTGACAGCAGTCTAATAAACCTGCTGCTGTCTGTGTCATTAATGTTCATCAAACAACAAAACACAAAGAGAAAATCACTCACTCACTTATTTGACTGAATAACTTCAGAAAATCTAATAAGAATCACTGTATCTGTCACACAGTGAATCTATTTAATTTTACATTTAATTGTTTTATTCAATTTTCATAGTATTTCTTAGTTGAATACTACTGATAGACCTACCTAATAAAACATATCGTTATCATGAAACCTATCGTGTAGTCATATCGCCGCCCCTAAATATTAACATTTGGTAATTCCAGTCTTGAATTTGGCCGTAAAATGTGAAATTTACTTAATGTTGTAAATCTCATAAACCCTGCTGATGTTTATTATTTTAGAAATTAAAATGAAAAAAGTTACAAGAACAGAGCTGTGTTCAGAAATGAGTTTGTTGTGATTCATAGATAGATTACAAGCAATAATGAAGCATGAAGCTTGTTGTTATGACGTTTTTAATGGGGACCTATTATTCAAAATTCACTTTTAAATGGTGTTTGAACATAAACGTGTGTCGGCAGAATGTGTACACAACCACCCTACGATGGTAAAAATCCACCCACTCCTTTTTTTATATTCCCAATAAATCATAAACAGAGTTTCAACAAGAGCCGTTTTGTGTTCATCCTAACGTGAGATCACGTTGGAATAAGCCCCGCCAGGGACTCTGCCCTATTAGCATAGCTCCTCCCTGAGTGAGCTGCACACAATCGGCCATGTTCTTCACGCTGGAGCAGCTACAGTGATGAGAAGAATGTCTCAGCTTTGTAAGCTTTGTAAGTGTTCTGTTGTTGGCTATAAGAATGAACACGGGAGTCTTCATGTACCCCCGGCATCAGAGACACTGAAGACGCAGTGAAGTTTTATTGTTGAAGGGAATGTGCCCAAAAAATACCTAAAATCATTTCACATCAGACTGCTTTGTGAACGAGGGTCAATACATCGATTTTCCGAATGAGCTTGTTAGCAGATTCCATGGCTAATCGTCATTTTTATTTTTAACCCAAAAACACCTTTATTTTGCACAATACAGTAAGGTGATTGTCTTTTTGAAAACAGTGCAGGTTTTCTGTGAATCATTTTACACCAGGCTGCTTTGTGAATAAGGTTGTTAGCAGATATCACAGCTTCCAGAAAGGGGGGGGGGCACAGCAGCTCATTTAAAGAGACACACACCAAAACAGCCTGTTTTTGCTCCACCCAAAAAAGGGCGATTTACAGCAGGGTATAAGATCTGTGGGGTATTTTGGGCTGAAACTTCACACATTCTGGGGACACCTGAGACTTATATTACATCTTGTAAAAAGGCTTAAAATAGATCTCCTTTAATATTATATTTATCATTTTATTTTATTGTGAAGCACTTTGAGCTGAATTTTCACATATTTAAATAAAGTTGTTAATAAACATAAAAATAAAAATATAATATAATAATAATAATAATAATATTATTATTACTGTTGTTGGTGTGTGTGTGTGTGTGTGTGTGTGTGTGTGTGTGTGTGTGTGTGTGTGTACCTCAGTGTCTCCAGTGTACAGTGTGGATTTTTCAGTCCAGCAGAGAGCAGCTTCACTCCTGAATCCTGCAGGTTATTGTAACTCAGGTCCAGTTCTCTCAGTCTGGAGGAGTTTGAGCTGAGAACTGAGGACAGAACTCTACAGCTTTCCTCTGTCAGATTACACCACCACAGCCTAGAAGAGAAATGATGAAGTGTTCGATTTATTTATCTGATTGTGAAATGAGGTGTTTCCATCAGGTGGGAAATAAAGTGTTTACCTGAATACAAGGTTCTAATGTCAGGATAAAAATATCAAATGAACAGCCTGTGAATAAACAATAAACTAGTATTGGCATGTTATTAAAGTAAATGTGTGTGTAATGTACACTGATCTACACGCTGTGTGTTTTGATTTTCACACAGAAATCAAAGGACAGGACTTCACATCAGTACTATTATTATTATTATTATTATTATTATTATTATTATTATTATTATTATTATTATTATTATTATTATTATTATAAACAAAATGCATTATTATAATAAAGACCCTTCGGTTTTCATTCCTTTAAGGATCGTTGTAACTGATAATAATAATAATACTACTAATAATAATAATAATAAAAATTATCAGTTACAGTGGTACTTAAAAACTGAAAACAGAAGGTTTTTTGTTTGAAAAAAATGCTTTATGCTTTATTATAAGTGAAACTTGAATCCATTTTAATGAAAGTACGTGTTAAAAGGTCTCCAACTAAAAAATAAATAAATAAATAAAAGAAATCTCCGTTTGAACAAAAAGGAGCAGGTCCTACTGTGGTATTGTGTGAAAAGAAAAGTGCCTTTTTCTTTTCTCCTTTTACTTGAAAGAGACATTGAACACAACTTCCCAATTGAGAACAAGAAAAACATAACACTGTCACCATGGGAACAATATGAATGCAACATGTGACATTGTGTGTGTGTGTGTGTGTGTGTGTGTGTGAGAGAGAGAGAGTTAAAGGTACAGGAGCAGTCATGAATACATGCAGTTATTTTTCATCAGTTTTAGAGAAAAGGTAATAAATGGTGATATAAGGTTTTGTCCATATGGCCCAGATCTCAGTGCAGACGTAACGTGTTAGTGTAAAAAGTGAAACAATCTTCTGTAACAGTACCAGAGGTTTGTTTAAAGATGATTAGAGTAACTATTAACAAGCATTAATCCAAACAGTGCAGTTCAGTGTTACATTAAAATAACAAACCATGCAGTAATACATTTATAAATAAAAATACTCACACAGCTTTTCTGGAGGCTTTGACCACTGGCAGCAGCTTCAGAAGACATTCCTCTGATGGGTCATATTTCCTCAAATTAAACTCATCCAGCTCCTGATCTGAGTTCAGTAACACAAACACCAGTGCTGACCACTGAGCAGGAGAGAGTCTGGTTCTCCTGAGACGACTGTCACCTCCACTGTTCAGGTAAGTCTGTACTTCCTGCACTAGAGAATGATCATTCAGTTCATTCAGACAGTGGAACAGATTGATGGATTTCTCTGGAGATGGATTCTCCCTGATCTTCTCCTTGATGTACTCGACTGTTTCCTGTTTGCTGTGAGAGCTGCTTCCTGTCTGGGGCATTAAGCCTCGTAAGAGAGTCTGATTGGACTCCAGTGAGAGACCCAGAAGGAAGCGGAGGAACAGGTCCAGGTGTCCATTCTCACTCTGTAAGGCCTTGTCCACTGCACTCCTGAGGAAATCAGACATGGTTGACTTTCTGAAGAAATGGAAAAGTCCAGTGCGTTGCTCCACTAACACATTTGTCTTTCTAAAAATAAAGCAGAGAAATGTGTATAAAGCAGCCAGAAACTCCTGAACACTCAGATGTACAAAGCTGAACACCTTCCCCAGGTGAAGCCCAAACTCCTCTCTGAAGATTTGGCGTACACACTCCTGAGTACACTGCAACTTCTCAACAACATCAATGCCACACTCTCTCAGGTCTTCCTCATAGAAGATCAGGTTTCCTTTCTCCAGCTGTTGGAAAGCCAGTTTCCCCAGTGCCAGGATACTCTCTCTGGTCTGTTGAGGATCAGGGTCACATTTCTGATGGTACTTTTGGTCCTTGTGTTTGATCTGAAAGATCAGGAAGTGTGTGAACATTTGAGTCAGAGTCTTGGGGACCTTTCCACTCTCTGCTTCACCCAACATTCTCTCTAGAACAGTGGCTGAGATCCAGCAGAAGACTGGGATGTGACACATGATGTAGAGGCTCTTGAAGACTTCATGCGTGTGATGATATTATTGGCCAGGCTCTGATCACTGATCCTTTTCCTGAAGTACTCCTCTTTCTGAGGATCACTGAAGCCTCGTAACTCTGTCACCTGGACTACACACTCAAGAGGGATCTGATTGGCTGCTCCGGGTCGAGAGGTTATCCAGAGGAGAGCAGAGGGAAGCAGATTCCCCTTGATGAGGTTTGTCAGCAGCACATCCACCGAGGCTGACTCTGTCACATCACACAATCTCTCATTCTTCTGGAAATTTAGAGGAAGTCGACACTCATCCAGACCATCAAAGATCAACACCACTGTGTAGGAGTCACAGTCTAGTAATTCTAGTTTTCTCATTTCTGGGAAAAAGTGATGAAGAAGCTCCATCAGACTGAGATTTCTCTGCTTCATCAGATTCAGCTCTCTAAAGGGAAGTGGAAACATGAAGGTGACGTCCTGATTTTCTTTTCCTTCAGCCCAGTCCAGAATGAACTTCTGCACAGAGACTGTTTTTCCAATTCCAGCAACTCCTTTAGTCAGAACACTTCTGATGGACTTGTCTTTAAAGAGCTCATTACATTTGATGGGTGTCTCCTGTGTTGCTGATCTCCTGGACGCTGTCTCAATCTGTCTCACCTCATGTTCATTATTGACGTCTCCACTCCAACCCTCTGTGATGTAGAGATCTGTATAGATCTCATTCAGAAGTGCTGAGCTTCCATGCTGTGAGATTCCTTCATTAATTCTTTTAAACTTCTCTCTCAGGTTGGATTTCAGCTTTGTCTGATACACAGAGGCCACAGACTCTAATAAACAAAGTAATAACATGTTTTAATGCAAAATCACTGAGCACAATATAAAATGTAAAATTCTTTCAAATGCTGCTGTTCATTCCTGATTCATGGACTAAATATTATTGAAGGAACAGGACCACTTTACAGAGTAATCACAAACTGGACCACGAACAGAACAGAAAAGCACCAGATGTACATGATACTAAACTCAAACTTCAAACTAAAAGTGTTCATATCTAAAACTATTTCCTCTCTCTAAAGTGAACCTGATGGAATAAAGCCATGACTCAGAACTCTTACTGATGTGCAGTGTGTTAGCGAGATCTGTGTGGTTCATGTTCTTCAGGACATGCAGTGTGATCTTCAGTGCTCCCTCTCTGACACTGTGCAGATCCTCCACTTCCTCCACCTCCCTCTCAGTGCATGCTGGGTAATCTGAACTCAGGAGCTTCCTAAACCTCTTCAGCTCATTCTTTATCAGAGTGATGACTTTGGGTTCCAGCTCCTGGTTAGAAACACACAGGAACACATCTAAATATTATAATGTTACACACTGAGACATGCTTTTATTTTATGAAAAGAAGAAAGGTCTCTTTCTATTACCACAGTTACAACTGAAATTCGGTCTGATTACCCATAATGCTGCTGCACATCGATAAACCTGTGAACTGTCATTATCTTAAATAAAAAACCTGCAACCTACTCACACACAAGTTACACACATTAAAAAGACACACACACCTTGAATATGTAGTCCAGCTGATTGCTGCTGATGTTTGATTTCTTCTTTTGTGGTCTGTGAACAAATAAAACACACGATGTAATATAGACTATATGTATTCATAGCTGCACAACACACTAATACATACAGAGACAGATATTTAACACTATCCTATTAACACAATACACTGATTTCAGGGACACTAACATGTTTATGAATAAAATAGTGATCTAGTCATTAATGTCCCAGGTGTAAATGTTGTTGTGTAGCACCACAGACCCTCCAGCTCAGGGACTGCAGGCTGAACTGAACTCTTAAAGCAGTTTTCCTCACTGCCAGTCCGGAGAGCTGCAGCACTGCACACTTTAGTGTTTTACTGCTTCAACACCTGATAAAGATCATGAAGGGCTTCATAATGAGACCAGTGAGTTTGATCAGGTGGAACACTTGCGGAAAACACCTCACTGTACTGACCTCCCATCAGGAGAACTGGCTCCATCTCTGAAGTGAAGTGGATGATCCATTGACACCTCACTCTTCTGGACACACAGCTGGGTTCTGGTGAGTCTGATCTCTTTCCCTCCATCATTCTGTAAGTAGAACAGAAATATCAGCAATAATTAATACTCTGCTGTCTCAGCACTGTTACACAATGTGTTCATCATTAAATACCAATAATTCCATCTTTTTAATTCAGCTACAGTCTGCACACTTATTCAAACAGGAGACACGCCCCATACCTCAGGAATTACACTGATGTCAGGAGTCCCAATCACAGATAACTGACTCAGCTGGGTCTTAAATCCTGTAGGGTTCACTGACTCAAAGCTACACTGCTCTTCTCCTCCACATTACACAGTCCTTTTTACTCTTCACTCAGTGAATGATTTCTCTAAACTGTTCTTAGATCAGATCAGTGATATATTCACTGCTATTAAACACCTTAAACCAAAGTTTAGTTCCTCTGTGAACTAGTGAGTGTTTAGAGATACAGATCTACATACAGATCAGATTCAGTGTGTTTATATATTATAGCTTTAGATTTAGATACTCACTGTGTTTTTATTCCTGAAATGGTTTATTTTCCCCCGACACAAAATGGAGCTGCTGACTTTCACCTTCTTCCGGTTCTGGCAGAGGTGGAGGGTTTGTACATTTGTCACACTACATTAAGGGTGGGGATCACCGAAATTAATCTTTTACCTACACCTGTTAAGATAATGACGGTTGGTGATGATCTTTGACCTGGCTCAGGAATGTTCGAGAGGGATATGCATGTATGTGTGTTTGTGTGTGTGTGTGTGTGTGTGTGTGTGTGTGAGAGAGAGAGCGAGAGAAAGAGAGAGAGAGAGAGAGAGAGAGAACACAGAGAACACAGAGTCTCAGGAAACTCAAAGTCAGAAATAATCACAATGCTTTTGTTTAAAAGACCTATTCAGAGACCTATTACCACAACTTACTTAAATTTGTGATTGCAAGATAAAAATTCAAATTTATTGATTTGATTAAATATTTAAAGTTGTAAACTTTGTTTTGATCAGATGTGTTGATAATTGCATCAACTTAATATTGTGTGTAATTTAAACTGAAATCTCTGCATTAATTGATTTAAAACAAAATTGAAGTTGTAGTACATTTACATTTACATTTATTCATTTAACAGACACATTTATCCAAACTGACTTACAAATGAAAGAATACAAGCAAAGCAATCTATCAAGCAGAACAATACAAGTAGTTCTACCATACAAGATCTATGAATTGAGTTCTAGAAGAAAGAAGTAGCTTAATGAAATTAAGGCTTGATAACTTCAAGTCACTAATGTCAAGTTCTACCCATTTAACATGTCTGGACAAATTCAGACAGTTAAGACTGTGTTAGAGGACCTGTAGACTGAACAAAATCACACTGGATTTTAGTTATTATTGTTTAGTTACTGCAACTTAAACTTAGACATTTTTCCTGGTTTAAAAGGCTGCATTCTACTGGAGAAAATCTAAATGGACCAACGTAATTTTAAAAATGATTGTCTACTTAACAACTTGTGTTCATAATTATGGTAATTAAGTACATTACACTTAAATTCCTTTTAAATAATATGAAAAGAAAGTGTGTTTGTGTGTGTGTCATATTTTTATTTTTTTTTTCATATTGTTGGATGTGAATGGAAATTCATTATTACTCATTTGCTTATTTTTTCACCAGCCTTTGTGTGTGTGTGTGTGTGTGTGTGTGTGTGTCATAATTTTAGTTGTATGTGTGTGTGCTTTTATAGACAGGGTCGCATGCTGCGTGTGTCTCTGTGTCTGTGTTTGTGTGTGTGTGTGGGTCTGTGTGTGTGTGTGTCATAATTTTAATTGGATGTGTGTGTCTTTTATAGACAGGGTCGCATGCATGTGTGTGTCTCTGTGTCTGTGTTTGTGTGTGTGTGTGTGTGTGTGTGTGTGTGTGTGTGTGTGTTGTAATACATTGGAACGGGGGTTTACGGGACTGACCTTTGACATTTGACCTAGGCTTAACTCTCAGAGTGCTCGACTTTTTGTAGTCTGGAATGTATGCATGTGTGCAATGTATGTGGTGCATGCGTGCGTGTTTGTTTATGTGTGGAATTGAACCATTGACCTAGGCCTAACTCAGGACTGTTTCACAATCTATGTGAAAGGAAAGAACTTTTGTGTGTGTGTGTGTGTGTGTTTGTATAGACAGGGTCATATGCATGCGTGTGTCTCTGTGTCTGTGTGTGTGTGTCATATTTTTGGTTGGATGTGTATGTGTGTGTGTGTGTGTGTGTGTGTGTGGAATAGACATGACCATGCTATATATGAGAACATGTGTGTCTGTGTGTATCTGGAATGCATGGGAACCGGATTTAACATAACTATTTTTTATGATGCCAACATAAATATTCATCGATCTATCTTCTACCACTTATTCCTTTTCAGGGTCGTGGGGAACCTGGAGCCTAGGGCACAAGGCAGGGTACACCCTGGACAGGGTGCCAGTCCATCGCAGGGCACAATCACACACACACACACATTCATACACTATGGACACTTTAGACACACCAATCAGCCTACCATGCATGTCTTTGGACTGGGGGAGGAAACCCCACAGCACGGGAGAACATGCAAACTCCACACACACATAGCCCCGCGGGACTGGAACCCTGGACGTGTGAGGCGAATGTGCTAACCACTAAAGCAACGAGTCTCCTGACCCCTTTGACCTGTCAGGGTCATCACATTTTATGACCTTGACCTTTGACCTTGATCTGTCTAAAATGAGGTTACAATATATACAAACTATTCCCTCTCTCACCACTTTAGCAGCGTGCTGCATGGCCATGTATAAAACCCGCTTCCTACCTGTCACGATTCCCCGTGCAGCGGCGCACCGGGGCGCTGGCGCCCCATGCGAATGTTGTTCGGGGTGACGTCATGTTGCCCCTCACGTCATAGGTGACTTATACGGAAGTGCTTGCAGCTGGAAGATATTGCGGGCTAATGATGGCGTGGATATATACTGTGAGCCGTGCTTCACAGGGCGGGTGAATGCTTGGACTTATTTGTGCATTTATGTATGCCTGCCATTTATGCGCGAAAGCGACGTTCCGCGAGCATTTGTTTCATGTCCGGTTTATGCCATAGCCTTAGCGTTAGCTTTAGCCAAAGTTCTAATCTAGTTTAGCTTAGTTGTAGAGAGAGCTTTGTTTCAGTTCGCGTTTTGTTTGTTTCATCACATGTAAATAAACCTCACCGTTCGAACTGCGAATGTATCCTGCCTGCTTCCTGCCGTCACGCCTGCGTGACAGATTCACCCGCTGATAACAGGGATGCAGCACCGAGAATAGGAAAGCGAACCCCCCCGGCAGGGTCAGTATCCCGCCTTGGATTCAACGCAGTTTTATGCAGCGGACCTACGAGGAAATGCCGGACCGATTCTATGGATGTTTCGGTTGTCCGGATCTTTTCATTAGAGACTGTCAGAGCTATTTCTCCAGCCTGAGCAAACCGGAAACCTACCGAGGGACAGTTTGTGCGGTTCATCACGTCTCACTTTTCGATCCGGCTCCGGCGCATGGGCACAGCGAGTCGCTACGAGACCGGAGTGCTGGAGAATATCCAACAGTTCATCGACCGATGCTGGACCCCTTTTCCATGAACATTATGCACATGTGAGACAACAAAGGGAGGTAAACGCTAACACCACAGCACAGCCGGCGAGTCTCAATTCGCTGTCACATCTCCGTTCCTGTCACGTCTCCAGTCCTCATCACGTCTCCCTTCCTCGTCAAGTCTCCAGTCCCTGCCATATCTCCAGTGCATGTAAAGTCTCGGGTCAATGCCACCCAGGAATCAAGTTAAATCCATGTATCCAAGCCAAACCACAGTTCCTAGCCACAGTCAAGTCTCCAGTCCCAGCCACAGTCATGCCTCCAGTCCCGGCCACAGTCACGCCTCCAGTCCCGGCCATAGTCACGCCTCCAGTCCCGGCCACAGTCACGCCTCCAGTCCAGGCCACAGTCACGCCTCCAGTCCAGGCCACAGTCACTCCTCCAGTCCAGGCCACAACCACGCCCCCAGCCTAGGCCACAGTCATGCCCCCAATCCAAGCCACGCCTCAAGTTCAAGCCGAGGCTGAGTCACAGGTCCGAACCGAAGCTGAAGCTCAAGTTCATCCTCAAGCTCCGGCCAAAGCTCAAGTTCAGCCTCAAGTTCCTACCATGTTTCAGGTTCCGGCCATTCCTCAAGCTCCGGGCAAAATCACTCAGAGTAGCTCCATCAAAACTACTGAAGAACCTTCCCCAAATGTTATTTTAATACACAAAAAGTTTTGTGGTCAGTCTGAGTTATTAATAATGGTTCATTTAATGCTACATTTCTACATAAGCGTCACTCACAGAGGTCACTCCATGAAAACTGCAGCCATTCAAATGTATATAAATAATTGGTAATAATATGTATTATTGCAGTGAATATTGTTCAATTTCATGATTAATGTAGGATGTTACACACTGAGATATACATAAGATAATTTCAATGTCATCCTGTTCCTAACTACTATAAAAACATGTTTTTCTTTATTCTCTCCATTAATTAGTGTCAGAAACTGTGACACTCCTTACCTTACCCAATAAAGTAATTTACTTTTTGGTTTAAAAAAAAAAAAAAAAAACTACTGAAGAGGGCTCATCTGTGGAGTCACAACTACAAGCAAAACAGGTTTTGCTGCAAGAGGAGACACTCCCGAAACAGGTTCTGAGCATATGGCTTTGTCAACTAGAGGAGGAACGTAAATCGACTAAGGGAGCTTCTGGAGGATAAAACGAGAGAAGGAACAGTGCAGAGAACCAGCTTCACCCCATCCAGACACAGTCTCAAGCTCACAGCGTCCAAGTCCAGACACAATCTCAAGCTCACAGCATTGAAGTCCAGACACAATCTCAAGTTAACACGTCCACGTCCAGACACAGTCTCAAGCTCACAGCGTCCCACGTCAGACACAATCTCAAGCTAATAGCGTCCACGTCCAGACAAAGTCTCAAGCTCACTGCATTCAAGTCCAGACTCAAGCCAAGCACAGCCCGTCTCTCGCTCAAGCCACAGCGACGCCTCTGGCTCAAGCTCTAGACGTCCCTGGCTCACATCATGCCTCTAGCCACGTCCCTGGCGCCAGTGCCTCTAGCCACATCCCTGGCTCACGTCATGCCTCTAACCATG
Source organism: Ameiurus melas (assembly GCA_012411365.1). Taxonomy (NCBI): domain Eukaryota; kingdom Metazoa; phylum Chordata; class Actinopteri; order Siluriformes; family Ictaluridae; genus Ameiurus; species Ameiurus melas. The sequence goes on along the minus strand of JAAGNN010000031.1, from coordinate 563,856 downwards.
TCCCTGGCTCACGTCATGCCTCTAGCCCGTCCCTGGCTCACGTCATGCCTCTAGCCACGTCCCTCGCTCAGGCCACGTCCCTCGCTCAGGCTACGTCCCTCGCTCAAGCCATGTATCTAGGCCGAGCCACTCCCTGAGCCCTGTTCCGCCGCACGCTACTGAGCCCAGGGGCCCGGGGCCGCCAATGGGGCCCCCCTTTGGGGGGTTCTGTCATGATTCCCCCGTTACAGCGGGGCCGTGACGCTGGCGGCGCTGGCATGCATGCGTTATGCTGTTTCTGGGGTGACGTAATGTTTTCGCCCCCTCGCGTTATGTGTGGCGTAATACGGGAAGCACTTCGCAGCTGGAAGATATCGTGGGCTAATGGCGGGTGTGGATATATACCATGAGCCGTGCTTCACACGCGGGTGGAGTGAATGCTTGGCATTGTATCGCCTGCCATTTACAGCGCGAGTCGCGACTTCAGCGAGCATTTGTTTCATGTCCGGTTTATGCCATAGCCTTAGCGTTAGCTTTAGCCAAAGTTCTAATCTAGTTTAGCTTACTTGTAGAGAGAGCTTTGTTTCTGTTTCTGTTTTTGTTTGTTTCATCACATGTAAATAAACCTCACCGTTCGAACTGCGAATGTATCCTACCTGCTTCCTGCTGTCACGCCTCGTGACACTACCAAAAAGACACCCTAGCTCTGACCCATAACAACGCATACACAAATCAGAATAAGACATACTCAACCATTTCCATTGAATGGCTTTAATATGTCAAAACAACACGTGGCATAAACATTCAGCGCGTTTAAACCACGGCGAGATGGTGATTGGAAAATACCATCTCGATGGTAATTATGAAAAGGATGGCATCAAATAGGCTTTCAAATTGAACGGTTGTATTTTATGGGGCATGATTGTTGTTATAACCCCAAACATTTACATCCATTATCAAAAGTGCCCTATGGCTTGCGCTAAGACAATTTGATGACAAAGTCGATATATTGGAAAAAGCGTATGGTCTGAAGGTTGTGGTAAAACTGCATCACTCTATTTGGTGGTCATACTAACGAATACAAATTGTATCACAAAACCGACATTAGTAAAAATATAAGACATGTCGACTTTACAAGCTTGTATCCATTTTGCCAAAAAAATTTAACCCATTGGACATCCACAAATAATTTTCAAGGATTTTGAACCTCTTGAAAATTATTATGGGTTTATCAAAGCTACAGTGCTGCCACCCGAAAACTGCTTCACCCCGTCCTTCCCTATAGGACTGGTGTCAGTTTCCACTTTGTTGTTACATGCACCAAACAACAGCATCAGACAGACCCGTGTGGCCATACTGATGAGGAAAGAGAGATTTCAGGCTGTTGGGTCAGCATCAAGCTGTTGAAAGGTGTGGAAAAGGGTTATGTTGTAACGAAAGTGGACCGAGGTGTGGCATTTTCCACAATGGTCAGAAAACTTTGTTTTGTGACTATGTTAAAACATTTTTACAATACAAACAAGAGGCCTGTTAGTTCCCCGTACACATGGTAAAATGATAAATGTGCACTTATATAGCGCTTTTATCCAAAGCGCTTTACACTGTGTCTCATTCACCCATTCACACATACACTCACACACCAATGGTAGCAGAGCTGCCATGCAAGGCGCTAGCTTGCCATCGGGAGCAACTTGGGGTTCAGTGTCTTGCCCAAGGACACTTCGGCATGTGGAGTCACCCGGGCCGGGAATCGAACCGCCAACCCTACGATTAGTGGACAACCCACTCTACCAACTGCGCCACAGCCGCCCCATTGTGACAGATGCAGACAAGGAATATTACATCTCAGATTACTTTGAGAAAGAGGGGGTTAAGATCGGTGTTGATAAGATAAGTCATAACCCAGCATAGCGTTCTATTAACAAACTTCTGCTGAACTCACTTTGGGGTCGTTTCTCGATGCGTGAAAACTTGCTGTGTACAGAACTAATTTCGGACCGGACCAGTTTACACAACATATATTGGCGACATGTAACACTTTTCGTTCATGTCAGACAGCGTAAGCACTAATTCTGTGGTGTTATGTGGATGGGAAGAGGGGTCAGACTGTACATCAACATCTTTCTTGGGGCTTTTACAACACCTCAAACACATCTAGAGCTGTATGAGTTGATGGACAAATTGGGCGATGGGTTGTTGAAAAGTAACACAGACAACATGAACTTTACATCTAGAGAGGGCGAACCTCCGTTGGGGCCCTATCTCTGCAATTTGTCTGATGTGTGGGGGATGGTGATCACATTATTGAATTTGTTCAGGCATCCAAAACATACAGTTACCACACTGCTAAAGGCAAGGTTTGTATGAAAGCCTAAGGTATCACACTCAAAGGCGCTAATTCAAAAGCCATTACTAGACACACTGATTGGACTTGATGACCACTATGTCATGGTGGCAGATAATAGTCGTCATATACTGGCATCCAAAAACACCCTTGTACGTAATAAAAACATTTAACACTACACAATAGGTGAGTCGTTAAAAAATGTAAGGTGTTGTATAACAACACCTGTGCTGTTCCCTGATTTTACAATGCTTCCATATGGCTTCTGACAATCTTTTTGGGGATAGGGATGTGCGAGACACAGATGGTTTTGATTTCAGATTACAGCACCCTTTTTCATGTGTGATAAGCATCCCTTCAAACTTTGGAATGTCATATTTTGTAAAAATATATATATATATATATATATATATATATATATATATATATATATATATATATATTGTTGCAAAATGCTATACAGTTGATTTCTAAAAGAAATTAAATATTGTGTATATTTATGATTGTTGGCAACCATATGAAGAATTGTTGAAAATGTACAAAATAAAATTTGTTGAAGGATTACCACAGACTCTAAATAATGACGCTCTGTTTCCGGCCAGCACAACTAATTTGTTGAACCTTGATGGTCTGCTGAAAGAGGCCAGCTGGAGCAACGAGGTGGAAAAAGTGTTTACTCAGTATTTACATCAAAAAAATCTTAGCTCTATTCATATTATGCAGAATTTATTTTGCCAAGGGAAATCCAGCAGGATCATCAGCTTAAACACAAATGATCTGATGATGTTTAAAAACCCTAGAAACACCAATCAGGTCAGTGTTCTAGGAAGACAAATTTATCGGAGCAACACAAAGAGTGTTACCAAGACGCAACCAGCAAAACTTTCGGGTATCTACTGATTGATTATAAAACAAAAACACCCAAACACTATCAGCTCAGAACAGATTTACTTACATTACATCCTGTGGTATATCTCCAGAAAAGAAGATGTCAGCCAGACTTTGTAGAAACCTGCCGCTTTTAAAATTATTAAAAGCAACACCCAAACAAAGACGGATTATTTTACAAACTACCACAGACAAACTCATTGTGAAATTGTGTGAAGTAGCTCTTAATGTTCTCTATGGTAATATACCGCTCAAATCACAACAATACCAGAAACAGAAAAAGGAAAAGCGTGATCAAGTTTGTTGCAGATAAGAAGATTGGTGTTAAAAGAAAGAGTCGTGTAATAAACCAACAGGGGGGCTTTCTTCTACCGCTCTTAAGCGTCGCTATTACTTTCATCTCCAGCCTGATTGCTTCTAGATAACAGGGATGGAGTATGCAGAGATGATGTTTCTAGTCCCACAGCATCAGTTGGATAAACTTAAGACTGGAATACCCGCGATACTATTCAGCAGGTTGTGGAGTATGATTTGGACATAGCTATAAGAAATATTTTGCACCGATCTGACTTGGACAATTATGAAAAGGCGAAGCTGTACACAACAGTTTTACAGTGCTTTTTAACACTCACTAGACAAGGGGACCATGAAAACAGCACATTGACATTAACACTTCTGCAGACAGATCACACTGAAAAAGAAAAGCCATCTGCGCCACCTGGCATAAACCCCCATGACGATTTAGATAACATAGTGGTCAATATTCTGAAGAATGTTCTGTAGAGGAATATAAAAAATGTCTAAAATGAAATATGTCCCATATTGAGATGATTCAGGAGAGTTTGTGTTTTAACGGTAGAACAATCCCTGGTTCACACATGCTTGATTTATTTAAAGGCATCATGGCTCTGCAAATGATTTCTGATGATCGAGGCCTTCTAATCTAGAAAGGCTTTAGCTTAATTAAAGTGTCTGCTAATTAAAGACCTGTCAGCTGGCTCGAATTTCTGGAGGCTTTTGCTACTTTAAACATACCATACTCAACAGTACCAAACCTTTATGTCAGACACGCAATTAATTTTTCCAAAACCAAATCGACTTCACCTATAACCATCTCATCTAAGAAGCGTAAAAAAGAGAAAATACTGCAGAGCACACCATCAACACAATTAAATTATTCAGATGGCCCAGTATTCAAATCACCCGCTCTTGACATAATAATAATAATAATAATAATAATAATAAAGTCAAAAGAAGAACAAGAAATATCTGTTCTTTGTTTTTATTGAAAAAAATCTAGTATTAGACATAAACATTTCACCTGCCTGAACACAATGAATACATTTGAAAACATTTTCATTACAACAAAGTTTTTTAGTTTTAGTTTTATAAACACCGACGCCATCTTGTCATTTTTAATAAAATCGCCAGTATACATCTTCAACACATGGTCATAATCATACCCCTTTACCATGTGATAGAGAAAAAACACACAGTGATGAAAAATGAAAAACTTCTGACTTGTACTGCTGAATGCTAAACCACTCTAGAATTGCGGTTTAGAAAGTTTTTGATATTCTGCAGAAAAAGATTGTCATCTGGTTTATTACCAAAGCTGTAGAAAAAACAACCAACACTGACCTCGTTTATGTGATGGCTAACTAGTGTTCAGTCGGAGTTCCTGAAGGATGCGTGTTGATTATCACCATCAACGGTAATTTTCTTAAGGGAGCTTTTTGGTAGGTATTCACATGGGAGCATGCAGAGAATATTATAGCAGTAAGCTGGATGGTGTCCATTACGACTATTAATAGTAATCAACCTGGATCTGTCTGTGATTTGACACTTTGATGATTCTGTATAAAACATCATATATTGCATAAACAAATAAGTTGATTGTTCGGGGTAGAGGCTGTCTAAAACGTGCTTCTAGTCTAATATTTCCAGATTTGATAAGTGATACGTGTTGACTATAGTCTTTGTCCCGCATGCGATTAAACACATAATGGGTATAACTGTGCAGAAAATTCTCACTATCAATAGATAGAGGCTGATTTTTAAGACGCTTTCCATTAGCCAGCGCTAAGTGGTAAAATTCACACACTCTCAGAGCCACTTCCATATTCAGGCTCCAGAGGTTTAGCATTGTGCTGCTGCCCATCCAGATAAACTGCCAAAAAGTCTAGGTTGCTAGTTTTTAAAATACAAACGGTTTTTATTATACAAACCTGTAAATGCGTCATTATCAACCCTAGCCAAAACCACAGATATTGGTAGAGTTCCCAATGTGGTGAAATGGGTTTCCCCGTGAGTCATCTTGACTGACCATTTATTGATTAGGGGCGTGCCCTGGATTAGTATTTAAGGAAGTGGTTTTCGACTGACTGGTACGTCGTTCAGTCAGTGAAAGGACTTCCTGGTTAGTGACGTGGGATACCGGTAGCTTGGTGTGTGTGTAGGTGAAACCGCTGGCTCAACAGGTAAGCACTGCTTGTTTTCCCATTTGTTTAAATGACTCTTTTGAGGTAGAATCTTAGCTGTTTGTTCGGCTGTGGGTTTTAGTGCGGTTGGTATCTGTTTTGGAAAGTGTCGCATGCATTACGTCCAGTGGACCGCAATGCAAGAAACTTGTTGGTGTCAGGTAGGCGATTATGCTCAACATACTATTACGGCCTCTCTGCTTCGTCATATATCTAACGTTGTTGTCTGCTTTAGTTTGCCATCAGCAGTAGAGTGGTGAGTGCGTTGTCTCTCCTCCTCGTACCTGTAAGTGGAGCATAGGATCACCAGCTCTGAGGTATGTATGTTAAAGCAACGCTGTGCAGTCTATTTTTAGAACAAGCTGCTAATCGTAATTTTAGTTTTTGTTGTGCTTTACAGAGTGGCCTATATGTTGGCTATACTCATCGGCTGTTCCCACGTCCTAAGAGACTGCTGCTTTGTCTCCTTTTAGTAATGTCATGTCCAATTATTAGGATATTTGTTTGGTCTGTGATCTTTCTAGCCACTGGCTCTGGCTGGTGCTAGGACTTTTGTTTTGTTTGTTCCAATGCATGCTTGGGCTATGCAGTGCTGTGTCGCCATTTCTCTGGCCTAACCTGCATGCACTTTGTACTTTTATTTGTTGGTTGTGGGATAAACCCCGCTCTGCCTGTGTTGCTATTTTGCTTGTGCGCGTGTGTGCATGTTGTTGTGTATGCGTGTGGGTGAGTATGCATGCTGGTTTACAATCCCAAGACTGTGACCAGGGTGGCTGTCCCATTTGACCATTCATCCGTGCGGAGCTGGAGCACCAAACCTGCTGCTCAAGATAAGTAGCTATTTGTAGTACTGCTAGCACCCCTGGCTCGTAAGATCAACCACTCTGTTAATCGGTGCTTGTGTTTCCCTTTCCCGTGGCGGAGGGGGCAGTGTGGCCACGTGGCCGGAGGGACTGAGTTGGTGGTGGAGGCTTTCACTTTCCCTTGCTGTGTGCACATTGAGGTGTCTTTTGTTTGGATTGCAGTGTTTCTTTCCGCATGGTGTATTTTCCGGACCCCCTCCCTCGGTCCTGCAGTGGTCCGCTCGCTGTGGTAAGCATTTCCCCGTTCTAGTTACCCCTCCCCTGAGACCAGGTCATTCGCCCAATAGCAAGTTGCTAGTCAACCCCATAGATGTTGTGCCTATATAGCAGCCCCCTGGTCACTGTGTCGGTTGGACTTTTCCGTCAGAGTGTCAATTGTATGGTCATGTTTTACCGTTACAACGGTAACAATCAATGTGTCTTGTTGGAATAAAAATTGTTGATGTACGCGATGTCTCCGGCTCCTTGGGTTTCACGAACCTGTGTGCTGAATTACCCTCAGGGGTTAGTCTAGTTTAGTTTCTTGTCCTGGGGGCCGGCCTCCCGTCCCCTAGGTGGCGTAGTTGATGCAACAAATCCTCAGATTCACCTTGTTCCTGCCACACCAAGAACAAGTTTTCTTGATTACAAACACGTGAGCCTACAGGAATTGAAAAGTTTTTCACACATACTCTGTCGATGGGGTATTTAGCTGGCGTCGAGCAATGCTTGTGTGTGCCCCAATCTCACACCTGGTGATACAGACACTTTTTTCACAAACAGCGAAGCTGACACGATGTTTAGATTATAGGCTACAGCGTTACTCCGCATCAAACAGAATCATCTTTTGCCCTCGGCATGCGAATTTTAATGTCCACACCGATAAGCATTAGTTTTTCTTGAAAGAATATGTTGCTGTGAATGGGGCCAGTAGTTCAACAACATCGCTGGCGTTGGTAAATGCAGCTCGTTTGGTCAAAACTATTACCACCAGCGGGGTCTGATACGTCCATGTTCCGCGGCTGTGGCGCAGTTGGTAGAGTGGGTTGTTCACTAATCGTAGGGTTGGTGGTTCGATTCCGGCCCAGGTGACTCCACATGCCGAAGTGTCCTTGGGCAAGACACTGAACCCCAAGTTGCTCCCGATGAAGCGCCTTGCATGGCAGCTCTGCTACCATCGGTGTATGGGTGAATAAGACACAGTGTAAAGCGCTTTGGATAAAAGCGCTATATAAGTGCACATTTACCATTTACCACGTGACCAGCAGTGTCTTTGTAAAAGAGCCCCGCCGAATAGAATAGCGTTTCAAGATATAATTGGGAAGACACTCTATTCTGCATCGATAAGGGTATGTGTTTGAGCTTTGTGATATGAGACGGTCTCCAGGTGATACGTCCACTTGTGAAAATATTGTAGATCCGGCATAGTTAATAAGCCCCACAGGGGCTCCGTCTGTAATGTCTGTACCATCTGCATTTGTGATTTTGAGACGTAAAAAACCAAGTTTAGGTCCACATAATCCTCTCCAGTGCCCGCTATAAAAAACTCCAGAGGCGATGTTTCTGATATTGCTGACAATGGTGGTACTTCTATGTATGTATTTTTTTCAATAACGGTTTGAGTCAATGGTACTGTGAATAGATCCAGTTCAGTTTTATGCATTCTTCTGACATATTGTGTAGTAAACACATGGTCTAAAGTATTGTTTTAACGCAGGCCTTTGGTCTTTTTGCTGTAGAGCTGTTTGGTGTCTTCTTGTGTTTGTTTTACAGCTGACCATTTCTTGGTGTAATGTTTTCTTTTTGTTTGGCCACTCCTCCGAACCCCTGGCAGTCTAGATGCCATCAGCACTAGTCCCGACCCGTCTTGAGTGTCGTTGTATTATTAATAGCGTATCCAATAATTTATTGCTGACAACATCGCGTAGTATGTTTTTTGCAGCTCATTTAAGATGTAGCTTGGGTATGCTAAAACACGTTTGAGCAACGGAATAGCCATTCTAAAGAGACCCTAAACATACCCCCTAACCCAGATCCATAGATAACACCGCCCCTGCATAGCCAGGGATTTCGTTCCCTGCTTGATTCTGGTTATACGCGACAGAACGCAGAGGGTCTGTGTGGTGAATGTTGAATTTATTTATTTATTTATTTATTTTTACACGTTGTTTCACAGGCCTAAAATGCAGCTTGGCACACATCTTCCCGTAACTGAAGCGCACGTCTCGATTTTGATCGTCTTTCACTTGTATGGTTATCTCACTGATGGACGATTTATTAACCGATATGTAATGTGGGGTGTCGTATCTAACACTAACAATCTTGTGAATCTCCCCATCTATATGTACACATCTTAGCAGCGGTACATAGAAATCACCCACGGTCTGGTATTCTATGATATCGGTATAAATATACATACTGTAAAACCCCACATTAATGTCAGCCTGAAAGGGCACATAAGTCATACCAGACCTTTCAAGAGTATGGTCCGTAGTTTCAGTAGCAACCCCTGATCTTAATCCTAAAATATTGGAGAGAGGGGAGAAAAAGGTTATTAGGACTGTGCTTAGTATAGCAGAAAGTCTAGTCAGGGTAGGCTTGAGTAAACAAATACATTCAAACACTGAGACTGTGTCTGAGACCTGAACACTAATTGGAAGACTGTTCCATAACTGTGGGGCTCTATAAGAGAAAGCTCTTCCCCTGCTGTAGCCTTCACTATTCGAGGTACCGTCAAATAGCCTGCATCTTTTGATCTAAGTGGGCGTGGCGGATCATAGAAAACCAAAAAGCCACTTAGATACTGTGGCGCAAGACCGTTTAGTGCTTTATAGTTTAATAACAGCATTTTATAATCAATGCGAGATTACACTAGAGAGCCAATGCAGTGTTGTTAAGATCGGGGTGATGTAGTCGTATCTACTGGTTCTAGATAGGACTCTAGCAGCTGCATTCTGGACTAACTGGAGTTTGTTTATTAATATTAATTAATAGAAAGTAGAGTCCTTATTTTTTTATTTAAATTAGATTCATTTTTAAAGGCACCTTCAGGCACCTTCATACACTTGTGCACGCGCACACCTCAGTTCCTCAGCACCAGTAAAAATGAGAATTTAAGCGTGAGAGATATATCCAGATTGATTTATATTTTCACAGATTTTTCTCTTGTATGAATTCTGTATGATGTACGAATGTTGAAAAAAATTACATTCAGGTTGAAGACAACATTTTTAGAAAATATCCTTTCTGAGTATAGAAAATTTACACAGTTTAGGAATGCTGAATGATGCCAAAAAATAAATAAATAAATAAATGAAAAATAAATATATATATATATATATATATATATATATATATATATATATATATATATATATATATATATATATATATATATATATATTTATTTAAAACAAACATACCTGTTTGTTTGTTTTGTTTTTAAACTAAGGTGATCAGTGGAGTCTGGCACAAACATTTTGACTTTAATTTATTTTTTAATTCATCTTATTTTAATGTAGAATGTTAATAAAGATTGAGAGTGACACATGCAGAAGTTTATGTTAATTTACAGTAATGCTCTCAAGTCATCTGGAGTTGATTTACATCTTATATTTTCCTAAAACTTAAAGAGCCTTAAATTGACTGAGCGTAAGTGTGGACACTATGCATGAAAGGGTTAAGCATGATTTATTTATTGATGTTTTTAGACTGAAGTTGTAATAGCCATGTAATTACTCGAGTCTAAAAATCTTTAATTAATGAGTTGATATTTATTTATTTTTTATACGCAACACTGTACCAAAAACACAGTTAAATATAATTGTAATCCCGAGTTTCGAACTCTCTACACTTCAATTCTTCATTATTTATGCCGTTATTCAGCATACTGGTAATTCTTACAAACAATATTACTGTAGGCCCTATTTTAGGAAATTGTCTATTTTGGTGACATTAGTGCTGATATATATAAAAGATAATAGATAAATAACAGCTAAAATGACAAACCGAGCTGTAATCTCTCTCTCTCATCTCTCCCGAATGAACAATCCGGTGGTGATATTCCTGAAAAAAGAAATACTCGCCAACACGCTGTGCAAAGTGGAATAATGCTGAAAGGTGAGATGATAAATATTACCCCCCTTTTTGCTCCAGCGATAAGGGTAATAATTTCTAACGTGCCCTCCTTCGTAAAAAACGAATCAATAATGAAGGAGCTGGCCCGCTTCGGCAAGTTCGCCATGACCGAGCTCCGGCTTGGCTGTAAAGACTCTGCGGTGAAACACGTCCTGTCTTTCCGGAGACAGGTGCAAATGTTTCTAACCAAGACAAGATGCTGGATGCTAACTTTAAGTGGAAACACGGCAACAGCGCTATATCTTCTTCGCCACCAACGACCCCCTGAGGTGCACCCAACACCCGTGCCATACCAGCAACAATACCTACACCGTGCCTGTACCAGCAACGATGCCAACACCGCGTGCTCATACCAGCAACGATTCCGACACCCGTGCTCATACCAGCAATAATACTGACACCACAAAACGATTTAATTTCAAGCCCTACAAAGCAGTTACTGGTGGAGAGAGTAACCCCACACAACCGCAGCAGATGAACCAACAGGACAAGAACGTTGAAAAAAAAAACTAAAACCGAAATAATAGGGAAGAAGGTGGAAAAGGTGGAAAACCCGTCTAAACAAAAAACAGCATAATGATGAGATGTACGAAGACTCGGCCTCAGAGTGCAGTGAATTATCTACAGGAGAAGAATCCCTCTCAGACATGGATACTTTAAAATATATATTTTTTTCTTTTCAATGAAATATTTGGGAAAGGGAAGGGACGGGAGAAAAGGTAAATGAATCACATGTAAATGAATCACATGCATTAATATGAACCACATGAAAATGAATCATATGTAAATGAATGATATGAAAATTAATAAATAAATCAATGAAAAAAGAAAATAAATTAGTGACGTTCAAATGTGTAAGTTATCAGAGTGTGAAATATAGCCTAGGCTTGCATAAAATAATGCATAACAGTCTCTTGACTCAGTACTGCATCAGAACATGCAATTATTAAGAACTTAATGTCACATACTCTATGCTAGCAGCGCCATCTTTTCGTGCGAGAAAACATTTCAATGCCCATAGCCCTCAAAATTAAAATGCCCTTTTTTCAAAGCTCTTCATGGTCCATATCCTACTGAGATTCATCATCTACTTTGTTACAAACACCTGTACACTTTCACATTCACACAGTTATCTAATCAGCCAATCATGTGGCAGCAATGCAGTACCATGCAAAAGGAAAAAAAAAAGAAAAAGAACCATTAATTAACCTTTGAAACTTGCATTAACTAAGTGATATAGAAAATACTATGTCAAGTGTGAACAGAATTGGTTATAAATTATATTAACTGACAAAGTTTCCAATGAAATAATGTTTTGTACAAATGTCCTTTGTACACCAGATGTGTAATCAGAGTGCTTCTGAGGCTGAAGTGATACCAGTGGATACCCAACATGCTTGATGATTGCCATGGATTTCCCTTGTGCTGAGCACTGGAGTGAGCAGATGCATGGTTTTTGATCCTGTTTATGTTCGCGTGTTTTACATTTACATTTATTCACTTAGCAGACGCTTTTATCCAAAGCGACTTATAAATGAGAAAAATAAGCAAAGCGATATATCAAGCAGAGAACAATACAAGTGGTGCTACCATACAAGATCCATTAATTGAGTTCCAGAAGAAGCAAAGTGCACAGAGTAGAGGTTTAAGTGCATTTTTTTTTTTTTTTTTTGCGTTGGTTAGGTGTTCATGGAAGTGGTGGGTCTTTAGCTGTTTTTTGAAGATGGTGAGAGATTCTGCAGTCCGGATTGAGATTGGAAGTTCATTCCACCACTGAGGAACAGTTAGCTTGAAGGTTCTGGAAAGGGACCTTGTGCCATGCTGAGTGGGAACTACTAAACTAAATTGGGTGTTTCTGATTCTTGTTTTTTTTTTTTAAGTTTCATTTTTATTGAACATTTCTGCTGAACATTTCTACAGAACAATTCTACAGAACATTTCTACATTTCTACTGAACGTTTCATTTTTATTGAATATTTTTGCTGACCTTCTGATGAACCATCAGGGGAACCTGGAGCCTATCCCAGGAATCATCAGGCACAAGGCAGTGTACACCCTGGACAGGGTGCCAGTCCATCGCAGGGCACAATCACATACCCCCCGCAGCACGGGGAGAACATGCAAACTCCGCACACACATGGCCCTGGCGGGAATCGAACCCCGGAGGTGTGAGGCGAACGTGCTAACCACTAAGCCACCGTGCGCCCCTAAAGGGATGCCATTTCTGAAAAAACTTATCTGTACAACCATTCATCGTATATCTTAATTTCTTGAGTTTCAGAAAAACATCACGTCCTTTATCCACTGGGAGATAGATGGGTATTTAAGAGATTTCCAATGTAACATTAGGGGAACGTCTTGCTATAAGGGATGTGAAAGCAATAACATCCTTTTGTATCAAGCTGAAAGGAATTGAAGCTTGAGGAATCCCAAATATCGCAATCAATGGACAAGGCTTTAAATCTACCCTGAGAATAGTGGACATGATGGTAAAAAGCCAGACCAAAAAACCATGGAGTTCAGGGCAGAAGAAAAACATATGGCCAAGATGACAGGGAGAGCCATGGAATTTATCACATTTGTCCTCTACATCTGGATACATCACAGACAATCTCGATTTGGGCAGATGGACTCTATTTAAAACTTTGAACTGTATAAGTCCAAGACGAGCACAAGAAGTGGTAGTCTGTACCCTCCATATAGCATGTTCCCAACACTTCTCACTTATTTGTACTCCTAATTCCGTTTCCCCCGAACTCTAATTTTATTACTCCCCCACCTACCTAGCATCAAAATAAAATCATAAATCTTAGAAATCATTCCTCTCTGATGGGGGTTATTTGAAAACAGGTCTTCCCAAGCCTGTTCAGGAGGAGCAGAAGGGAAATCAGGAAAACATCTAGAAAAGAAGTTCCGTATTTGAAAGTACTGAAAGAAATGCATCAAGGGAAGGTTGTAAGTGGATGCCAAATTAGCAAAGCTATCAAACACACCATCAGAATACAAATGTCTAACTTGTTTAATACCCTTGTCATACCCACACTGAAAATGAGGAGTCCAAACACGATGGGGGAAATAGATGGTTGTTCACTGAAGGACACAAAGAGAATGTACCTACAAATTTAAAATGTTGTCTAATTGATACCAAGTCATAAGTGTGCTGAGGACAACAGGGTTATCAGTATATAGGGAAAGTTTTGTAGGTAAAATGGAGTAAAGCAGAGCAGGTAAAGAGGATTCACTACAGGAACATAATTCCAATTTAGACGAAGGAGATACAGGAGATTGAACCCAGTAACAAAGTTTATGGATGTGTGCAGCCCAGTAATGGAATTGAAAATTGGGTAATGCAAGTCCTCCACTAAGTTTACATTTTTGCCATAAAGATTTACTAACCCTTGGTGGCTTCCCTCCCCAAATAAACGTACTAATTATCTTATCCAATGAATCAAAGAATGATTTTGGGAGAGAAAGAGGCACTTGTTGGAACAAGAAAAGAAACTTCGGTACTATATTCATTTTGACGACATTGATCTTGCCAATTAGGGAAAGGGTAAGTTACCCCAACTCTGAATGTTAGATTTAACCTTTGAGATAAGGGGGAGTAAAGTTGGCAGATAGAAGATTAGATAGAGAACGTGTCACGTTGATACCTAGGTATTTAAAACCAGAATGACTAAATTGAAACGGTAGATCTGACTGTTGAAGAGATTGATTCTTGTTTTTGTCTAGTATACCATGTTTGCGGACCGGCTGACCTTTGCCTCTTTATGACCACATATTTTACCTTTTGATTTGGAAAATCTGCCTCTCTCTTCAATAAAGCTCCTAACTGCACTCGCTTTGGATGTATAAGCAACAGCAGGAGAGCGAATGGAGAATCATACTGGGATCTTTACGCTGGTGTTTGATTCAGTTGTGAGTTCCCCATTGGACCCACCTGGATGTTCTGGATCCCTTTGAGGGCTTTGAAAAGTGAACGCCCTAATTTAGCCTATTACCCAAAGACAATTAAAATTAGAAGCAAATACTACATCCGTGAACCCAATTGAGACAGAAAAAGAGACGATTACGTGAGTGAGAAAAGCGAGGGTCCAGTTTTTATTTCGGTCCACCACACGAGATCCACACCAATGAGAATTCCGCAGCTTAAGCTCCAGTATTTATAGCTTATGTACAGAGAAAATAACCAATATGGTTTAAAAGCGGCTCATCTACATTTACCATGAGGATTAAAAAGCCTCCCAAACAGTTACCATTAGAACAGAAAACAATCCTCTTGTGATATCCATTAGATTTGAAAACAGGCCTCTCGTGATAACCACTAGAATTAAAACATGAGAGAGAGAGATAACCATTAGGCTTAAAAACCGGGAGAGAGAGAAAAAAAAGAAAACAATTTGGAGCAATGACCTTGATCTCACTGCGCCAAGTGCCAGGAAATTCACTCATTCCTACAAACAACCTCTTCACGGACGGTCGCCTCGGACGGTTCTCTCCAAAACATTCAAGGCCCATGTCTACAGCATGCCTGTAGGCATGCTTCCAAATCTTTATCCTCTGCATTATGAGTAAGTTTCTTTTACCTTTTTTTCCCTATTTTTCTGGTTTATAATTTACTTTCATATCTATTTTATATGTCTAAAATATATATATATATATATATATATATATATATATATATATATATATATATATATATATATATATATATATATATATATATATATATATATATATATATATATATGGTTATACTTATTGTACATGGTTTACTGTACTCCCCTACTTCATAATATTATTAAATTATCCTAATAATATCTCAATACTATTTATTCTTGTAAAGTTCTAATGTTGTGTGTGTGTGCGTTCGGGGCTTCGGGGGAGGGGGTGTTAGAGAGAGAGGGAGAGACAGAGAGTTTTGTGTGTGCGTGCTATGTTTGCATGCCTGACCCTGAACGCGCAAGTGTGTGTGTGTGTGTGTTATCTATGTGTGCCCGCCTCCATAACTCTCCTTCTCTGTGACTATTTAACCATAGTGTGTCAATCCCAAAATGTGAATCCTGTTCATCAATATCCACCTATACATCCTCTATGTGTCTAGGTGCCCATTTATTGGAAGGGCTGGATTTGGATTCGAGCACCACCAAATTGTGCACCTCACTGCTGATTTTCAATAAAATTACCTATTACTCCCTACTCGCTCCCGGTTTATTTTATGTATATTTTTAACCACAACAAAAAGCCCTGGAAGGGATTTTTTCCTCAGTACCAGTTCTATTTTGAGAGCCTGGTGAACCCCAAGCCCAAGGAGAGACAGTGGGTAGAATTCTTGTTACCCTGGTAGGTCGATCCGGTTCACCAGTGGGCAAAGCTCCTGATTGCTACATGCAACTTCAGCCTGGGAAGTTCATCTGCATCATGAGGGTGATCTATGGAAAGGCAGACTTCAGATTTAATTAAGAAAAATTTTGGGG
Source organism: Ameiurus melas (assembly GCA_012411365.1). NCBI lineage: Eukaryota > Metazoa > Chordata > Actinopteri > Siluriformes > Ictaluridae > Ameiurus > Ameiurus melas. The sequence continues at coordinate 547,709 of JAAGNN010000031.1, read as the reverse complement.
AGGGCCAGCTTGATGGATGAACCTGTGAGGCCGTTCACCACCTACTATGAGGTGGGCTCCTCTCCATGCGCAAAGTATTGAGTTTCTGTGTGATTATTGCCAGACCCATACTAAGCTGTTCATACTTGTTTCTAGTTCCATGGTATTTGATCATGTTTATGTCCCCGTGTTTCTGATTCTTGTTTTTGTCTAGTATAACCTGTTTGCCGACTGCCTGACCTTTGCCTGTTTAAGACCACTTATTTTGCCTTTCGATTTGAATTTGTCTGCCTCTCTCTCTAAAAAACCGTTCCGTCTCTAAAACCATTACATGACAGTGATGTAATAACTGTTTTCAAAACATGACATTCATTTCATGGGGATCTACAGCGGTGCTTGAAAGTTTGTGAACACCTTATGAATGTTCTATATTCCTGCACAAATATGGCCTAAAAGATCATCAGATTTTCAGATTTTCAGTATAAAAGTAGACAAAGAGAACCAAGTCAAACAAAAAGTCAAACAGAAAAAATATTATACTTTGTCATTTATTTAGTAAGGAAAATTATCCAATATTACATATCTGTGAGAAGCAAAAGTATGTGAACCTCTAGGATTAGCAGTTTAATTTGAAGGTGAAATTAGAGTCAGGTGTTTTTAATAGATGGGATAACAGGAGAGTGAGCACCCTATTGTATTTAAAGAGCGAGGATTTATCAAAGTCTTATTTTCACAACACATGCTTGTAGAAGTGTATCATGGAATGAACAAAAAACCTCCCAAGCTGATGTACAGGACTGATCAACAGTTAACAGAAACATTTAGTTACAGTTATTGCTGCACAAGGGTCACACCAGATACTAAACACAAAGTTTCACATACTTTTGCTACTCACAGATATGTAATATTGGATCATTTTGCTCAATAAATAAATTGTCAAGTATTATATTTTTGTTTAAAATATAAACTCCTTTGTTTAATTGGGCCTCTTTATCTACTTTTAGCACTTGGATGAAAAACAGGCTGCAAATACTACTGTTTGGTAATGTCAAAGACAGAATGGAATTGAACATATACTTCAAAGAGCAGGCGGAATAAAGTCTCTACATACAGGTGTGTGTGTGTGTGTGTGTGTGTGTGTGTGTGTGTGTTTGTGTGTGTGTGTGTGTGTAAGTGTAATTGGGATCAGATGTGCCCAGAGGTGAACCTAGATTATGTGGGGCCCTTCTGACAGATTTATGTTGTTATGTCTTCATGTTACCTGGAGATATTGTTGTGATCCTTTGCGCAGTAGATGCATATTACGAAAAACTTAGTTTCTTTACTGAAAATAATTGTAATGAATAAACAAGAGCCTACACTCCAATTGCTAAGCATGGTCTCAAAACTGTGTCCCTTCCCCGCTAACAGCGCCCCCTTCGGACTCCTGGCTCCCCTGTCTACTGCCTGAATAAAAAATGTAGGTATGATAGGTGAAGCCCACGTCATTATGGGAAAACATAAAATGTTACATAAACACATACATTTCATAGTAAGGTGAAATAAATCTGAAATTGGACAAATAGTTTTGGGTTTGTTTTTCTTTAATTATCCTTAATTCATTCATCATCTCCATCACTTACACCTGTCCTGTTTCCTTTTTTCCTCCTCTCTTTCTCTCTCTCTCTCTCTCTCTCTCTCTTCGTTCTCTGATAGTGTGTACATCTTATCTGAGTATACAGAAGTCCCTGTCTCGAGACACTAAGCTCTCTGTTCCTAGTTAAGTTAACCCGCACACACACACAAACGTATTGAAATAATAGTTGCTCATAGCTCGTAGATACAACCTGAAAAAATCTATCAAAAGTGTATATAAATATATATATAAAATATATATATATATATATATATAAATATATATATATATATATATATATATATATATATATATATATATATATATATATATATATATATATATATATATTTGTTACATGATATTATTTCTGTTAGTAAGTGAACGAGGAGTTTTTTTTATTTCCATTAGAATGTGGAGAAATACATGAATGACTTTGTTTTGTCATTCTTTTGCAAACCTGTCACTCAGGCATCCAAATGGTGTATAATGAGAAAATACGACTGTGTCCCAAACCACACCTCTAAATCATTTAGATCACAATAAATATGGTATATTTAATCAGATTCATGTGTAAGATAGCAGAAATAATTCCATGCGTTTTCAGCGTTAAATAACGCAACAATATATCTAGAATAAAATACAATAATTTGTTTCAAAGATAGTGTGTGTGTGTGTGTGTGTAGTTCTTCTGTTCTGTATTATACAATATAATCAATAAATCTATGTAAAATCAGTCAAAATGAATGTATCAGGGACGTGGTAAAAAGGAGCTGGGGTGATGCGAGTTCTTGGTTGTGGATGATTAAAATAAATAAATGAATGAATGACTAATAATAATAATGTAATGGACTCACACTGGAAGATGGGTTAGAAGGAAGTCGCTCCATTTCTCCTGTTCCCCGGATACAGTATGATCACAGGTAACGCCGCATCTCCTGATTGAGTCTTTCAACTTGCCCCTGGACTGTGGATGATAGCCTGAGGTGAGGCTGACGACGTGTAAATGGTTTATATATTAGATGTTAGGTTTTCAGCGACTCGCATTGTAGAGTGATTTTATTTTATTTGAGAGTTTTGGATCTAAACTGAAGCGGTGTTCAGCGCTTTGGGTCAACAATCAGTCGTACACTGCACAAATCTGCATTGTGGGCAAAAAGTTCGATTTTGGTTTCATCTGACCAGAGCACCTTTCACATGTTTGGTGTGTCTCCCAGGTGGCTTGTGGCAAATTTTAGACGAGACTTTTATGGATATCTTTGAGAAATGGCTTTCTTCTTGCCACTCTTCCATAAAGGCCAGATTTGTGCAGTGTACGACTGATTGTTGTCCTATGGGCAGACTCTCCCACCTCAGCTGTAGTTCTCTGCAGTTCATCCAGAGTGATCATGGGCCTTTTGGCTGCATCTCTGATCAGTCTTCTCCTTGTCTGAGCTGAAAGTTTAGAGGGACGGCCAGGTCTTGGTAGATTTGCAGTGGTCTGATACTCCTTCCATTTCAAAATGATCGCTTGCAGAGTGCTCCTTGGGATGTTTAAAGCTTGGGAAATCTTTTTGTATCCAAATCCGGCTTTAAACTTCTCCACAACAGTATTACGGACCTGCCTGGTGTGTTCCTTGGTCTTCATGATGCTCTCTGCGCTTTCAACAGAACCCTGAGATTATCACAGAGCAGGTGCATTTATACAGAGACTTGATTACACACAGGTGGATTCTATTTATCACCATCAGTCATTTAGGACAACATTGGATCATTCAGAGATCCTCGCTGAACTTCTGGATTGAGTTTGCTGCACTGAAAGTAAAGAGGCCGAATAATTTTGACACGCACCACTTGTCAGGTTTTTTATTTGCTAAAAAGTTTAAAACATCCAATAAATTTCGTTCCTCTTCACAATTGTGTCCCACTTGTTGGTGATTCTTCACAAAAAATTCAATTTTATATCTTTATGTTTGAAGCCTGAAATGTGGCAAAAGGTTGAAAAGTTCAAAGGGGCTGAATACTTTCGCAGGGCACTGCATATAGTTCAGCCTATAAACATCCCGTTGTTTTGGCAGAACATTCTAATAAAGTTTATCACAAAGCATCCTCGAGCATGTAAACCCTCCTCACTCATCCCCCCTAAACACGAGCCACTCCTCACTCATCCCCTCACTCAACATGAGACGTTCCTCACTCATTCCCCCAGACTAAACTCATTTATTCACTTTAACACGATCCTTTGGTCAACTTCTATATTCACTTTTCATTCCTTCATGTTGTTGCTGTCGTTGTCTTACAAAATTCTTATGTTACTAAAATCACTGTTCTATTCTACATATGTTCATCTGAACAGACAATGAGAGACAGACAGAAATACAGACAATGACCTGTGTGAGAAGAGAGAAGCACAGAGAGATAGACACACAGACAGAGGGGGAGAGATAGCACACAAGCGGAGAGAAATAAACACACAGATAGAGATAGATAGACACACAGACCGAGAGAAATAGACACACAGACAGAGACACACACACACACAGACAGTATTTTATTCTGTATAAAACTAATGTAATTAAAATATTTATACAAACAGAGGTTTAATATTATAAACCAAATGTACTACAGATTCATATTGTATCTTACAAATAAAGAAATAAAAACATTTATAATAAATTCTCCCAAAACAAAACAATTGAAACACAATGATCTCTGTAGAAATTCTGTAGATCACAGCGGCTCGGGGTTGGTGTTGTCCCACAGCTACTGCCCAATTCTTCTAAACTGGTATAAGCGTGATCACGTAACCATAACCATGCTGTAACCATGCTGCTTGAAAGTTTGTGAACCCATTAGAATTTTCTTACATAGAATTTCAGCTTCAATCCTTTACATACTTTTGCTGCTGGCAGATATGTCACATTGGATCATTTTCCTCAATAAATAAATGACCAAATGTAATATTTATGTTTAATTGGGTTCTCTTTATCTATGTATTAGACCTGTGTGAAAATCTGAAAAGACTTCAGTTTCAGTGGTGTTTATTTTGATAATATTTAGGAGGATTTGTGTGTCACTGCTAGTTTTATATCAGTTAAACCACGTAAACAGTAAACATCGCTCATGTGACAAGTTTGTGTTCTTACTGTCTGTTTTTGTTTCTTTCTCTTTGTGCAGTGTGGCCGAGTCACTCCGGTTCTGAGTCACCATGAGCTGGAGCTTCTTAACCCGCCTCTTAGAGGAAATTCACAACCAGTCGACATTTCTGGGGAAAAGTGTGTCTCACGGTCCACGTGGTGTTCCAGATCGTTCTTACCGCTGTGGGTGGCGAGTCCATCTACTACGATAAGCACAGCAAGTTTTTGTGTGTCTCAGGTGGGTTAAAATATTTACTTTACAATTAATTAAATGTTTTATATGATTTATTATATACAGTACAGTTAGTTTGTACGGTGACAGTATTCTCCTCTCAGTGTTACTCAGCGGCCGGTCATGCTGTGTTTCAGCCGAGGGTTCCGCACTGACTCATTACTACATTACGCTATACAAAACTACACTGCACCTTGTCAAGGCTCAATCCCAAATCAAGCTCTCTTCCCTATATTCATGCGCTACATGAAGTCTGCAGTAACGATTTCCGCACCCCTACCGTGTGCACTAGATATGTGATTTTGGGATTGAACCGTGGAGGACATTTCTGTTTCACCCCCTGCTATGCCACGGTGTTATCGGATATTTAACATCTAAATATTAGATGTGAATTTCATGCTATTAAATTAAAACCAGACAGTTTTATAACTAACCCTGTAGATGATAATATAGCAATATCAGGTCAATGTTTAGAATGTTTTACTCTTCTTAGAGAGACCGAACTAGCTTCATTAATCTCTTCAGCAAAATCATCAACTTGTACACTAGATCCTGTACCTACATGTTTCTTTAAACAGATTTGTCCTGGAGTAATTGAACTGGCTTTTAAATATAATCAATTGTTCTCTTAGAACTGGCTATGTACCTAAATCACTTAAATTAGCAGTTATTAAAACCGCTGATTAAAAAACCTGATGTTGACCCCTCTCAACTGTCCAGCTGTAGACCTATATCAAATCTCCCCTTCATCTCCAAGATCTTAGAAAAGGTTGTACACAGCAGCTATGCTCGTACTTACATCAGAACAACATTCATGAAATGTATCAGTCAGGATTTAGACCTTATCATAGCACAGAGACAGCGTTAGTTAAAGTAATAAATGACGTACTACTGACCTCTGATCAGGATTGTGTCTCGCTGCTTGTGTTACTTGACCTTAGTGCAGCTTTTGATACTATAGGTCACACTATTCTCCTTGATAGACTAGAAAATGTTGTTGGCATTAAGGGAACAGTCCTCTCCTGGCTCAGGTCTTATCTGACCGTCGTTATCAGTTCGTAGATGTAAATGGAGATTTCTCCACACATACCAAGGTTAAATGTGGTGTTCCACAAGGTTCTGTTTTAGGCCCACTGCTTTTACTTTTATATATGCTACCTCTAGGTCAAATTATTCGTAAGCATGGAATTAGCTTCCACTGTTATGCTGATGATACACAGTTGTATGTTTGCAACTGAACAATAACAACAATAAACCAATAAACTGAAGAATAGCTACCAAACTTTGCAACTGGTTAAGTCAAGTAATGATTTAACTCTTCCACCCTTCTGTGTGTATATATATACATAAAGAGTATATATATATATATATATATATATATATATATATATATATATATATATATATATATATATATATATATATATATATATACTCTTTTAATTTCAGCATTAAACTAAGAATCTTTCACTGAACTCTGTGTCTGTGTGATTTCTTCCCAAACTCCGCACTGAGAAGGTAACAGTAGTATGCGTCCAAGAATTTACTTCTGATTCCAGTATCAGCAAAATCTTAACAGGTTTATTTTTTTCAACCCTCAGAGGCCCTCTCAGTATGTGGGGCCCCAAGCAATTACCAACCTTGCCTGCCTTGTAGATAGGCCTCTGGGTGTGCCTGATCAGAATTCCGGTGATTGAGAAAGAGGCAGTGTGTGTGTGTGTGTGTGTGTGTGTATGTTCTGGGAAGTGTAATTCATGGCTTCCATGTCTGTAGGCCGTGAAGCATGTTGGGAGATCTATGATGTTCTTGTGGTGAATCCATAGGTGTAAAAAGTCATTGCACATTTCCTTGTGAAGATTTGAACACCAAATAGAAATGAGAGTCTGCAATTTAGTAATGGATTGTGGTGTAAGTAGACAACTGACTTGTTGCGTCGCTAAATGGAGGCAGAGAGCACTGTCTTATTCATAATGAGTGGCCATCAGCCCCACCTGTCTCCAGTCAACCTTGCAATATATGCAGTCCTCATCAAAAATTTAGAATTCTTTTGTTTTTGCTATACACTAATGACATTTGGGTTTAAGTTCAAAAGATGAATATGAGACAATAGATCAAAACTGTTTTAATTTCCTGATATATTGTCACGGATTCGTGGGGAGGGGGCACGGAGGCAAGAGCAAGCGGGCGGACGCGCGCGTAGACGAGGATAATGCAGAATCGTAAACGGTAACAGGCAGGGGTCAGGCGATCGGACGAACAGAGTCAGGAGGGCAAGACGAAGAGCGTGGTCGAAGGCGGAAACAAAGGTCGAGGTAACGAGGTGATCAAAGATAATCGGAAGGCTTGGTAACGCAGAGAAAGAGGTTCACTGAGCGTATACTTCGCAATGCAACTCTGTGACTGGCAAACTTAAGTAGCTGTGCTTGAGTGTGAGTCTGTGATTAGTGACAGGTGTCTTGGATCAGAACTCCGGGGATGGAGAGCGCATGCGTGCCTGAGTAGCACGCGCTGCATCTTGGGATTTGGAGTTCTGATCCGGCTGAGCTGTGACAGAACCCCCCCTCAAAGGGCTCACTCCGGGAGCCACGTTCTTCTTAGGTCTCCCCCGGGGGCGGGGGGCCGGGAGGTCAGGATGCGAGGCATGAAAGTCACTAATGAGTTGCGGGTCGAGGATGTCCTGCTTCGGAATCCAGCAGCGTTCCTCAGGACCGTAGCCCTCCCACTCGACCAAGTATTCCAGCTTACCCCTCCTGTACCTGGAGCTGAGGATGTCCTTGAGACGGTAAGCTGGTTGCCCTTCGATATCCAGGGGAGGCGGAGGCGTCTCAGAGGGCACATCAGATGCTAAGGGTCCGGGAACGACTGGTTTCAGGCGTGAGACGTGGAAGGAAGGGGCGACGCGGTGCCGGGGTAGTTGCAGCTGGTACGTACCCTCATTGATGCGTTTCAGGATCTTGAAGGGGCCCGTATACCTCTGTGCGAGCTTCTTGCAGCTGTGTGGTTGCCTCAGGTCCCTTTGTAGACAACCATACCCGATCACCGGGTTGGTAACTTGGCTGGTTGCTGCGGCGACGGTCGGCTTTGGCGCTTGGCTGAGTCGGTGACCTGTGTCAGACGTCGATGGGTGTCTGCCCATACCTGTTCACTCCGCCCCAAAACCACTGGTCGACTGCGGGTGAGTTAGTGATATCTGCATTCCACGGGAACAGAGGGGGTTGATACCCCAGTACGCACTGAAACGGGTGAGATTAGTTGCTGAATGACGTAACGAAGTTCTGGGCGTATTCGGCCCATGGCAAGAACTTGTCCCAATCGCGGGATTGGCTGCGCAAAGGTGCGGAGGAAACGGCCCAATTTCTGGTTGACTCGTTCCACTTGGCCATTGGACTGTGGGTGATATCCTGATGTGGGTTTACCGTGACCCCCAACTTATACATGAAACTGGTCCAGACTTGGGATGTGAATTGGGGCCCCGGTCACAGATGATCTCTTCCGGGATGCCGAAATACCTGAAGACATGGGTGAACAGCAGCTCGGCAGTCCCAAAGGCAGTGGGTAAGGCGGGTAGAGGGATGAAGCGCACGATTTTGAGAAACCGGTCCACTATAACCAGGATGGTGGTGTTGCCCTGGGATTCGGGTAAGTCTGTCACAAAATCCACTGCAATGTGGGACCATGGGCGTTCCGGAATGTGTAGGGGCTTGAGCTTGCCCATGGGAAGCGTTCGGGGGACCTTATTCTGTGCGCAGGACGAGCATGATGCCACTATTCTGTGGATGTCCTTCTTCATGTTGGGCCACCAGTATTTCTCCCTTAGCAGGAGTGTACGTTCGCTGTGCTCCCGGGTGACCTGCGCGACGGATGGTGTGTGCCCAGATGACGGGTAGCCTGGCGGTGTTCCTCGGTACAAACCGGCCGGCTCGCGGGACATGCTGTGGGGAGACGAGACGAAGGGATATTTTCTAGTTCTTTGTCCAGTTCCCATTCGAGGGTGCTGACGATATACGAGGGTGAACAATGTATTCCTCCTGGTCCTTGTTAACTTCCGGGTGATCCAGACGGGAGAGGGCATCGGCCTTGGTGTTCTTTGACCCAGGTCGGTAAGATAACGTGAACTGAAACCTGGTGAAGAACAGGGCCCAACGGGCCCCGACGCGGTATTTGCTTTTTGTAGTGCGCCAAATACTCCAAGTTCTTATGATCGGTGAAGATAACAAAGGGTGTGCCGCTCCCTCTAGCCAATGACGCCATTCTTCGCGAGCTAACTTTACTGCCAGGAGTTCTCTGTTACCCACGTCATAATTTCTTTCAGACGCCAAAGGTCGTCTTGAGAAGAATGCTACTGGGTGGAGCTTAGGCTTATCTCCGAACCTTGTGAGAGTACCGCTCCTACCCCAGTTTCAGAAGCGTCCACCTCCACGACGAAAGGTCTGGATGGGTCGGGATGCTTGAGAACAGGCGCTGTAGTGAAGGCGTTCTTGAGCTTCTCCAGGGCATTCTGGGCTGCTGGGCCCCATGACAGGTGCTTGGGTTTTCCCTTTAACAGAGAGGTCAAGGGATGCGCAATCCGGCTGAAATTGGCGGATGAACCGCCGGTAAAAGTTGGCAAATCCGAGGAACCTCTGTAATTCTTTCACAGTCCTGGGTGGAGGCCAGTTCGTGACTGCTTGAACCTTCTCCTGGTCCATGGTGACCCCTTTAGGGCTAATGATGTATCCCAGGAAGGAAATAGTGTCTCGGTGAAACTCACACTTCTCCGCTTTGATGTACAGTTGATTCTGGAGTAACCTCCTCAACACCTGGCGGACATGGTGAACATGTTCCTCCCTTGACTTGGAGTAGATCAAAATGTCGCTGCATGTAAGCTAGACATTTCTTCCTAGCATGTCACACAGCACGTCATTGATGAGACACTGGAAAACCGAGGGCACGTTGGATAGCCCATACGGCATGACAAGGTACTCATAATGGCCAGACGTGGTACTAAACCCAGTTTTCCACTTCGTCCCCTCACGAATCGGATGAGGTTATAGGCACTGCGCAGATCCAACTTGGTAAAAATGGTGGCTGAGCGTAACTGTTCCAGGGCAACAGGGACCAGAGGTAACGGGTAGCGATACTTTACGCAGCACTGGTTGAGGCCTCGATAATCGATGCAGGGCCTTAGACCTCCTCCTTTCTTCTCCACAAAGAAAAACCCTGCTGAAGCTGGGGATGTGGATGGACGTATGTAGCCCTGGTGCAAAGCCTCTTGGATATATTCTTCCATGGCCTTCTGTTCAGTTAGGGACAGCGGATAAACTCTCCCACGTGGGGGTGTAGCACCTGGTAATAGGTCGATCGCAGTCATAGGGCCTGTGAGGAGGGAGTCCACTAGCCTTCACCTTGCTGAAGGCTTCATGAAGGTCATGGTATTCGGGGGAATTTGGAGGAGCTTCTTCTCCTCTGGGCTTTCTATGGAAGTGGTTGCCACAGTGACGGGGCCGGTTAGTTGTAAACAATGGTGCAGGCAATGGGGTGACCAGCGCACAATTTCTCTGTGAGACCAAGAGAACTGAGGGTTGTGAAGGTCCAACCAGGGCAGACCGAGGACCACTGGGTGACGTGCGGATACTGTGACGTGAAAGATGATCTGTTCCTGATGAAGAGCGCTGGTATGGAGAACGATGGGTTCAGTGCAGTGGGAGATGAGTCCGTTTCCACGGGAGTGCCGTCAATAGCTTGGATAACGACGCGGGATGAGGAGAGAGGACGGATGGGGATGTTGTGCTCTAGAACGGTGGTCTGATCAATGAAGTTTCCTGCGCGCTCCCGAGGTCAATCAGCGCTTCTAGGACACAAGATGTACCTGAGTATTCGAGTCGGATCTTCATGACGAATGCGGATTGAACAGAAGGGCACATTCCTGATTCAACACTCACCCCTGGTTGCGGATCTTTGGGAACGGTTTGGTTCCCTTGGACAACCGGACGCTTGAGGGAGCATTGCTGAATGAAGTGTCCCTCCCCTCCGCAGTAGAAGCAGCGAAGTTCGCAGCGTCTTCGCTCCCTCTCCTGTGTGCTGATTTTGGCACGACCCAGCTGCATGGGCTCTGCGGGAGGTGCAGGTTCTGGAACCGCCACCAGAGGGCGCAGCGAGCGGCGGCTCGAGCAGCCGGTCCAAGCGAATGCGATGTCAATCAGGGAATCCAGGTGATGAGCTGGTCGCTGCGACATGCCAGCTCCGTCACTATGTCGGCATTTAATCCCTGGCGAAACACTGTCTTGAGTGCCGGTTGGTTCCAGCCACTTCGTGCCGCGATAGTGCGAAATTCGAGGGCGTAGTCGGCCTTGTTTCAGGGTGAGGAGCTCCTCCCCGGTCCTCGGCAGTCAGGGGAGTGATCAAAGACGGCTCGGAATCGTGTGGCTGAGCTCCTCGTATGTGTGAATGACGGTGGCTGCCTGCTCCCACTCGGCTGTTGCCCAGAGCAAAGCTCTCCCGGTCAGAAGCTCCATGAAATGGATGATCTTACGGCCTCCGGCATCTCCGGTAAGTGTGGAAAAAACAGTGAGCATTGCAAGAGAAAGCCTCGGCAGCGCGCTGGGATCTCCATCGTACTTCTCTGGTGCCGGTGTGGGAGGTAACGTGGGCGCGCCGGGCGGGGCTTGGTGTAGCCGAAGTCACTTGCTCGGTGAGGGCGTCCAGGCGTTGGTGCGTGCTGGCTGATCATCCGGCCGTGTCCTTCGATGGCTTGAGGCCAACCGGTGCCACTCGCTGCCTCCATAATAAGGCGCAAGTATTCTGTCACAGATTCGTGGGGAGGGGGACCGGAGGCAAGAGCAAGCGGGCACGCAGCGTAGAGACGAGGATAATGCAGAATCGTAAACGGTAACAGGCAGGGGTCAGGCGATCGGACGAACAGAGTCAGGAGGGCAAGACGAAGAGCGTGGTCGGAGGCGGAAACAAAGGTCGAGGTAACGAGGTGATCAAAGATAATCGGAAGGCTTGGTAACGCAGAAAGAGGTTCACTGAGCGTATACTGCGCAATGCAACTCTGTGACTGGCAAACTTAAGTAGCTGTGCTTGAGTGTGAGTCTGTGATTAGTGACAGGTGTCTTCGATCAGAACTCCGGGATGGAGAGCGACGTGCGTCTGGAGTAGCACGCGCTGCATCTTGGGATTTGGAGTTCTGATCCGGCTGAGCTGTGACATATATACATCGACATGTGTTAAACAACTTAGAACATTTTGAGTTGAGCAAAAATATTTGAACAGAAAGTCTTCAAGGAAATCAAATTAAATAATACTATTTGGTTGTATATCCCTTCCTTACAATAAACAATCAAGTGGTGATCCACTGACATTTTTTAGCTTTTACCACAGCTTCTTTCAGTTGTTGTTTGTTTTGAGGGGTTTCCCCTTTAGTCTCCTCTTCAGGAGGTGAAATGCATGATCAAATGCACAAATCCCAAAGGCCATGCTCCAAAATGAAGTGGAAAGATTACCTAGAAGAGTGGAGTTTTTATAACAGCAATGGGACATAAATCTATAATGGGGTATTCAACAAGCACAAAATAAATAAATAAAAAACTAATTTTTGCACTTGCACCTCTACTTGTGCACTTTGCATCTTCAAGAACTCAATGGATCTTGTTTGGTAGCACTACTTGTATCCTTCTCTGCTTGATATATCGCTTTGCTTGTATTTTTTATTTTTCATTTGTAAGTCGCTTTGGACAAAATGTAAATGTGAGTAAATGTAAATATTGGTTTAATTGTATTGTTGTTGTTGTTGTTTTTTCCATCCTAACACCCACACACAATCAATGTGATGCATACAATTATGACCACACACATTAACAAGCCCCTGAAATTATAGCCTGTCCAGGTAGGTATAAATGTCGTTGGCACATTTATAACACACATTTGCCTTCACCAGAACTTGTTCTTCCAGCAACCAACAATCACAGTGTAGCAAAGGATTCAAGCACTGGACATAGTTCTATAGACAGGAAGTGATGTGTATAAAGAATAAATGCACCCTCTAGTGGGCATGCACAACAGTGCCTCCAACCAACTTTGCCAAATTCACCCCCACTTTTAATGGTCACCATCCTGGTGAACACCTAGAGTCCCATGAGTAGAACGCCTAAAGAATGACCTAGAAACTAGACCCAATCCTGACTGATCAACTGACTGAGCTATATGAAGATTTACAGAAGTTTCTAAATTCAACTCTTGCTCTCATGTGGTCGCCTGGGGTTGAGATGATAAAGATGAACCTATACTCATAAGAAAGTAATCCTTTTGTACCCCTGTTTGACTAGACTGAAGCACGTTCTCGTGTGGACTATGTCCACTTGTGAATAATCTCCATTCTTAGGTCCTTCTGGCTCTACTCACTCCTGGGGATGGAAAGGGACAGTAGACCTGACCCATTGGTTTACCTGGCATATTGTTGCCAGGAATGAACAGGCTTACATTCTGAGCAGTGGACAGTATTAATGGGGCCATCTTCTCCATGTGGTCTGATCTTATACAGCGTTCCCACTTCATCAGTGTAGGTCACAATCTCAAACACAGTGGAGCACCAGACATGCTGAATCTTACGACAACCATGAAAATGATTCTTTCAATACACTAAAGTGCCAGGGGGTAGTATTCCTACTGAGTCAGGGCAAAGGGTCCTATGGTAAATGACCACAGTCTCCAAGTGTCTTGGGAACTGGTATAAATGGAGGTCAAATACTTTTGGTGTTACAGCAGATATTTCATTACGCATGTTGATTTCTCCTGTGTATGACCTTCTGTCTGTTCTTGACTTTGTATCTGCTCTGTCCCTTTAAGTTTAATGATTCAGTTCCCAAACTGCTGGAAATGTGGGACAGCTTCTAACTCTTCACCAAAACTGCTTTATCCTGGAGAAGAGGTTTGAGGTGAGAGTCTGTCATACGACAGTCCTGGTGAGTTTATTATTATTATTAATGCTGAAAGACAGAAGAGCATCAGTGTAAACACACAACATCAGCATAAACACCAATACACACACACACACACACTTATTCAGTATGATACAGTAAAGTAGGGTAAAGAGACAGTAAGTCAGTAACTCACTATAATGTCTCCAGTTTACAGTGTGGATCCTTCAGTAGATCAGAGAGCAGCTTCACTCCTGATTTTCCTGGATTATTACCATTCAGATCCAGTTCTCTCAGGTGTGATGAGGAGTTTGACCTCAGAGCTAAAGCCAGAGCAGCACAACTCAGTAATACAAATCTGTAATACTGCATTTATACATCCTGCAACAAAAACCCTTCTCACACTTAACACACTCAGTTTTAGTTCTGAAAACAATCAACTACACAAAATCTTTATATACAGAACATTTACTCTCCATCTCACACACAACAATTACAATATATCACATCACCACAATTACAGTCACCACAGATGGAAACTGGATGTAGCTGTGTTTATTAAAACTCTGCTCTGTGTGTGTGTGTGTGTGTGTGTGTGTGTGTGTACCTCAGTGTCTCCAGTGTACAGTGTGGATTCTCCAGTCCAGCCGAGAGCAGCTTCACTCCTGAATCCTGCAGGTTATTGTAACTCAGGTCCAGTTCTCTCAGTCTGGAGGAGTTTGAGCTGAGAACTGAGGACAGAACTCTACAGCTTTCCTCTGTCAGATTACACACACAGCCTGGAAGAGAAATGATGAAGTGTTAGATTTGTTTATCTGATTGTGAAATGAGGTGTTTCCATCAGGTGGGAAATAAAGTGTGTACCTGAATACAAGGTTCTAATATCAGGATAAAAATATAAAATGAACAGGCTGTGTATAAACAATAAACTAGTATTGGCATGTTATTAAAGTAAATGTGTGTATATGTACACTGATCTACACGCTGTAGAAATAAATGTATTTTTTCTGATGTGAGAAGTGATGTCGATATTTCAGCATTAACACAAAGCTGAGTTTCACAGAGACGCTAAAACTGTTGGAGTTCATTGTTCTTGGAGCTTAATCTATCTTCCACACACACACAGACACACATACACACACAGAAAAACAAAGCTCATCAGCAGAAACAATGCTAATCCACACCATATAAAATACACACTTTAATGTTGTACTCATATAAAACACTGGGCCTCATTTATCACACTGGATATGAATTAATTTCTTCATAAACAGTGTGTAGGAGCATTTACACAAGAACTCTTTAATGTGCAAATTAAAATGTAATGTTATGGAACATTTACAGGATGTTGAGAGAAAAAGTTGATGAGGTGTTGGATCAGAGTTAAATGGGCATGGCCACTCAACACAAGAGCTAGCTCTTTATGTATGTCATAGCTGCTTTATCTGCTCTTTATTCTGACCCTCAACCCAGTTGTTTCTCCACCAACACCTCACTGTCCTCTACTTTCACATTCATCAAGCACTTATGGAGGAGTTTTGGACTGAGCTGGAGCTTGGGGGATATAGCATCAACACTTGACGAGTGCACTCATTCTTCTTCCTGTATTCATCTCTCTGTAATAAAACTACTTCATCTGAGAAGACGCAGTCTACTGGTGTTTGTCTGAATTTCCACGACAGTAAACCGAGAAAGCAAATGGCAGATGTGGTAAGCGTGACACACCTGGTCTCTCTTTGTGCTCACTAACCTATCACTTTTCTCGTTAGACGGGCTTTACAGTTGACCTCTCTCTCTCCGTGAGGTGAGGAGGTGGGAGGTAGTAGGTGAAGTCACCTCCTTGACATCTGGGGAGCCAACTGTTCTCAAAGCCAAGAAACCTGGAACTGTGGAGAGCCTGCAGTCAAAAAGGAAAGCGACAGAGTCCGTGCTAAAATGAGAATAAATATGGGCGTGGCTTTTGAGAGGTGGCGAAAACTCAGAGATATGAAGGATTGAAGACAGAGATGCTTTTATCCTGTTAAACAGGTCAGACATTTCAGTAGCTCAATAGGTAGCGAGCTAACTTGGTTCAGCTGTTTGTTTGTTTTGCTATGGTGAGTGTGGTAAACTGCACTTATTTTCTGCTAGCTATGAGAGAGAGCAACTCTCCTCTACTTCAAGAAAACCGCGTACACCTCCACCTCCACTGTCAAGTATTGGAGCTAATATACAACACACGAATACCTCAGTGTTGCCAAGTCTTACGAGACAAATAAGCAACTGCAGCTTACAAGCCCAATATTATTATATCCTGTTACAGGCTCAATGTAAACAGACTCAATAAATGAACCTACAACACATTAAACTGAAACCACTTGCAGTTTAATACTAGGGCTGCAACTAATAATTATTTTTATATCGATTAGTTGGCCGATTATTTGTTTATTTATTACTGATAATCATTTAATCATATGGGGCAAACTTTCAGTGCCATTTTAAAAAATAAAATAAAATCCACAAACTGAGTGCTTCAAATAAAAAATTTTTTTACACAACTATTAAAATAATCGTTAGTGGCAGCCCTAATAATTTTTTATACATATACATACATTCATACATATATAGTGGCAAGAAAAAGTATGTGAACCTTTTGGAATTTCATGGTTTTTGAATAAATTTATCATAAAATGTGATCTGATCTTCATCTAAGCCAGGGGTATTAACAAATATAATGTGTCTAAAATAATAACACAAAATAAATTCTGATTTTTCATGCCTTTATTGAACAGACTCATTCAACATTCAAAATGGCAGTGGAAAAAGTAAGTGAATGTGTAGAATTTATAACTATTTGACCCCCCTCCCCCTCATTTTTATCGAGCGGCAACTTCTTGGTAGAGTAGCAACAGTCCCTAAGTGTCTCCATTTGTAGAATGTTTGCCTAAACATAGACTGGTGAATTTTTAAAGTCTTTGAAATCACTTTGTAACCCCTTGCCAGCTTTATGTAAATCAACAATTCTTGATCATAGATCCTCTGAAAGTTCGTTTTGGCGAGGCATGGCTCACATTAGCATGTGCCTCTTGTGCAGAGTAAACTTCGCAAAGGTTTCCCTGAACCTGAAGAAGAAATAAGGGGTAGGAGATGGATGGATGGATGGATATATATACTGCTCAAAAAAAATAAAGGGAATGTGTGTATGTAAAGGGAATTCTCAAATACCTATGATGACTATATCACTTCATTACCTCTTTGAATAAGCTGATCAAACTGCTTTCCTGTATTATAGCTGACACATGTATTTTTGTGTCAGCATGACACATGACTTATTTTGTATTATCACTATGTGCTGTGTGTTTTGTCTAAATCTGTCTGGTACCTGCACTAGGATAAAACGTCCACGCACTGCTTCTTATCTCCGTGTATAAATAACTCCTGTTTTTCAAAATAAACTAAACACTCTGTGAACAGCATATGTGTCAGTGTGTGTTCATTGGGACTCTCCGGCGCCAAACGCTCGGCGAAAACCACACATAGTCCAGAGTTAAGAGTCAAACATAGAAGATAAAGGCTGAAGAAGGCTGTAACGTCATGTAATGTCATGCCTGCCTAATAATTTTGTTTATAGTATATTACATAGAGTTTGGAGTTTGCGATTGTGTGGTTTTCCCAAGAGTGTTACATTACATTGTCTGTTTATTGTGCGTGTTGTTTTCCAAGCTATGGGGTGTCTACATTTACACTAGCCCCCCATCTCCTGGTATGACACCCAGAGACTAGGCGGATTATATACGATTCCATATTTAGATTGTGTACATGGCTGGTCAGTGGCATTCTTGCCGCAACTCCAAATCATTTCACTCAGTGGCTCCTTTGAGCCGTGTGTATTTGCTAAGATCAAACGAATGATTTATGACTGTGAAGGTGATCCAAATTGGGATTATGAATATATGTCAAAATGTTATATGAAATGGTTCTGCCTACTTCCCTTTTGGAATAACCATTATAATTTAAAGGACAAACTACCAAAAGCATGTGAATGATAAAACTTCTCGCACTCCACGTGAACTAAAGTTTCTGTGTGATTTCAGTGCCTTTGCTGCCCCGACTCAGAAGCAAAAACCCACACTTTTGTCCGCTAAACAAGCACCTTGTAAATCTCATGCTAAACTGCCTCCAGTGCTAGCGCTAGCCACTGCTACTCCCGCCGGAGATACAGATACTGATAATGGAGGAATTTGGGGAATTCACGCGAGACTCTCTGCCTGTTAGTGGAGCAGAATTACCTCGTCATCAGCTCGAGCTATTACAACCAGCTAGTTTTGCCATGGCATGTCAGGCAAAAGGAAAGCAGGCTTTTATGTAGCTCCAGCTTCACTAGCTGATTTAAATTTCTGTGGTCAGGCTATTAACTTGCATAATCCAAAGAATGGAACTTGTTAAATGGGTAATCGTTCTTATGTCCTGAAGTCCCCAAAACCTGGCCACTGGGCTCGTGACTGTTGGCGGCTAAAAAACGAGATCAGCATCAAAGCAAATGCTTTGTAAATCACGCCTTCATGTCTCGCTCTTCAGGCTGCTTATCCTCAGCCCGCTGTCCCTCCCTTCCGTAGATGCGTGACTTATTACTTCGCCTATCATGGAGGCAGTGGGTGGCCCAGATTGGGCACAGGTGTGTCAGGAAAAGGACCTATTGATAAGCGCAAAAGCGGGCAGATTAAATGCCTCACGAATCAAATGGAGCAGCTCCATGTCACAGCTTCGTTCTGCTTTTCTCCCGCAACAATCTTACGCCTGGCACGCCAGTGCCTGCCCCATCCCCGCCGGTTGTACACTATCCGCCCATGCAGACACCAGAGTGCAATGCCGGTAAGCCTGACTGATGTAAGGGTTTCATGCTGCAGCCTACATTATTTTTTGAAAATAACCCAGAGATGTCGGAGGCGCGGCAGCGCATTTCACTGAACTACTCTGGAGTGGGCGCACGGCAGAATGTGCATGAGGAGGAGGGTGAGACCAACACTCACAGATTTTCTCAAATATAACGAATTCTGCACCGTAGCTGCATGGAGTGGTTGGAATGAGCCGTTAAAATTGCTTTTATGTCAGGTCCCCCCCCCCCGCCGGGGGGGGCAGGGGCGGGGGGGGGGCACCCGGCGGCCTGCGGGCTCATTGACCTAACGTACAGCTGGCCCATCTCCGCTGCACTAATTGCCCCGTGATGCGGAATCCCACACCCACTAGGAGCTACAGCCCACCGAAGCCCATGCAGCTCGGCCAGGCACGGATCCGTGAGGAGGAGAGAAAGAGGCCACGGCGAAGGAACATTGCTTCTACTGTGGGGAGTGCTCTCACTTCATTCTCCAATGCCCACAGTGGAGGGTGCGGTCGACGGAGGAGGGCCCCATCCACCAACCTCGTTATCCCGGGTGAGTGCGTATTTTTTCTATATCGCTGATTCTTTAGTGTTACCTGTGCTACACAAATGGTCAAACAAATCTCTTGTGCTTTCAGCTCATCGACTCGGGGGCAGCGGAAAACCGTGAGATGAACAGACAGCACGCCTATATACAGGAGGCACTGCAGCAGGGGTACATTAGGCCGTCCACGTCACCCACTTCAGCCGGATTCTTCTTCATGGAGATGAAAGGGGGAGCCTGCGACCATGTATTGATTATAGGGGGCTCAACCAGGTGACCGTCAAGTACCGTTAATCCCTGCCACTAGTGCCCGCAGCCCTTGAACAATTGAGATCGGTGTCCTTCTTCACGGAGCTGTACTTACACGGTGCGTACAACCTAATCTGCATCAGGGAGGCGATGAGTGGAAGATGGTCTTTAGCACCACTTCTGGGTACTACGAATATTTGTTCATGCCGTATGGGCTTGCTAATGCTCCCTCCGTGTTCCAAAACATGATTAACGACGTCCTGAGGGATCTACTGGAGCACTGCGTCATCGCGTATATCGACGACATATTGATCTATTCGACGTCACTGAAGGAGCACATTAAGCAGGTCCTCCAGGTGCTAGCACGCGTCTGATGGAACAGCAGCTGTATGTAAAGAGTCAAAAAATGCGAATTTCATCAACGCACAATCAAGTTTCTGGGGTATGTCATCAGTCCGGAGGAGGTGCCATGGACCAAAGTAAGGTGAAGGTGGTTGTGGGAGTGCGCCCCCGAACAGTCAAGGAGCTACAATGATTCCTGGGCTTTGCAAACTTCTACCGGCGATTCATCCGTGACTTTAGCAAGATGCGCAACCCCTGACATCCCTCCTGAAGGGGAAACCTGGCGCCTCGCCTCGATCCACTCAGTCCCATGAGGCCCTGGAGGGCTGAAACGGGAGGTTCAACAACGCGCCCCATCCTCCGTCACCGGACCCCTCCAAACCACTCGTCGTGGAGGTCGACACATCTGAGATGCAGTGGGGCCGTTCTGCCTCACAGGTTCGGGGGACAGACCCAAGTTGCCCCCCTTGGCCTTCTTCTCGAGAAGACTGTCTCCGGCGAAACGTAACTATGATGTGGGGAACCGGGAGCTCCTGGCCATCAAATTGGCCATCGAAGAGTGGAGATACTGGCTGGAAGGAGCCGACCATCCGTTCCTAATTTACACCGATCACAAAAATCTCAAGTACCTGAGGACAGCTAAGCGGCTCACACCCCGCCAAGCACGCTGGTCTCTGTTCTTCTTCGGTTTCAGTTCACCTTGTCATACAAGCCAAGGACCAAGAATATGAAGGCGGATGCACTGTCCCATATCCCTCTCCCAAAGGCCTGGCGGATCGGGGAAGAAATACATAATAAACCCCTCCTGCGTATTGGGTGCCATCGGTGGGCCTTGGACAGGACCTAGTTTAGCCTCCGAGAACATGCATCCCCAAAGGCTGTCCCCCAGGAAAGCAGTTTGTGCCGGGAACACCACCATCTGGAGCTTGTCAGCTGGGCCCCACGACTCAAGCGACTGGACATCCGGTGCCCACCGCATTACAACATGCTCGCGAGAAATATTGGTGGCCCCACATGCCCAGGGAGATACAGTGCATTGTGACCTCTTGCTCCACCTGCGCCTGCTACAAGACATCCCGTGCTTTACCCGCTGGGGAATTGGTGCCACTTCCCATACCCACACGGCCTTGGTCCCACCTAGCCCTGGATTTTCTCACGATCTGCCAGAATCACAAGGCAACACAGTTATCGTTTCTAAGTCCCTGCACCTGATCCAACTTCCAGCTCTCCCCTCTGCCTTCACCACAGCTGAACTATTGTTCCAGCAGGTGTTCCGCTATTTTGGCCTCCCAGAGGAGATCGTGAGCGACAGGGGCCCCAGTTCACGTCTCGAGTCTGGGCCAGTTTCATGGAGAAACTGGGGGTGACTGTTAACCTCACCACCAGATACCACTCACAAGCCAACAGCCAGGCAGAGAGGCCAACCAGGAGATCCTCCGATTCCTCTGAACGTTCTGTGCCACCAGCCACGTTCTGTGTGGCTCATCCAGACAGACAGACCGGCACCCCGGAGGAGAGGAAGACCTCGGAAAGAGTCTGTTCCTGGAGTGAGCCCTTTGGGGTTGGGGGGAAAACTGCGTGGCGCTGTGCGGCGCAGACTACACATCCCAGCCACACCCGTGCTCAAGTTCACTGGAATACTGACACCTCGCGCCACTCAAGGGTATTTAAGACCCGGTGAACAACAACATGGTGCGAAGTAATGCTAAAGCTTGCTCACGTTTGCTGTTACCACGCTCACAAAAACATTGCATTGTCTTTGGTTTTGGACTTCCGCCTCCCTCCACGACTATGACTGGATTCACGTTTTGGATTATTGTTTGCCTCGGACTTTGTACACCACGCTTCACGTCTTGCTCTTCTGGCTGCTTTTCCCGCCCGCGCTTGCCTCCTTCCAGGTATGTGACAATTACACATTGACCAAAAAAGATGATGATTTTGGGAAATGTTTGTATATTGGGCTTCACTGTGACATTTTTGATTCCTTGGTAAGAAGAAAGAAAGTAAGAACACAACTCGATGTGTTTTTTTTCTGTTCTTTGGCTTACATTTTTCTCTGAAAATATTTTTAGCAACTCAAGGCTGTGTGACCACATGACGGTACAGGCATAAAAATTCTTGGATAGAAAACACTGAAGTCCAGATTTTCCGCAACTCTGTTTTATCTTGTCCTGACATTTAAAATACTAATATAATCTACTTGTTTTTGTCTCCATGTGAAATGCAACAGTGCCAAATTTAAAGTGTAAACAGAGGCCAAACGAATGTAAACATAAAGTGTAAACAGAGGCCAAACGATTTTAGACTGCTATTTTTCCTAGATTTGGAATGATGGAGATGTGGAACTTTGCAGAAGTAACTCATAACCGCCTCCCTGTGCTTGCAAATGCTACAACTTAAGCCATTGGACTCGATTACGGACTGACTGCACTCAGATTAATGAGTACCCAAAACCGACTCGCTCTGTATCTGATGTTAGCTGAGGAAAACGAGGTGTGTGCTATGGTTGGTGAACATTGTTGTACATATGTACCAACTAATGATGCTCCTGGTGGTAACATCATGCATGCTTTAGAAAAGATGAAAAAGGTCACTGAAGATCTCCGGCGAGATGAAGAAGGTAGAACCACTTGGGGTCTTTGGTGTGACTTATTCAGATGGTTTTTCCCTTACGCATCTGCCATCCTCCCTATTATCGTGGTTCTCATCTTTATCTTCCTATTCGGTCCCAGTATTTGTGCATGTATTTGTCGTAATATCACTTTAGTTCAAGATTCTGTAACTACAGCTCTTTTAGCCCTACACCAGTTGGCCATTCCAATTCTGGTTACTACCCGACCCATTCGGCCCTGATTGACATTTACATTCATAACCAGGATGCCGCGGTTTCAGCGGCCTCAGATGTGTTCTCACAGACATATCATGACTTTTCTGTGGAAGGGTGATGTTAACCTTTGACTTTAGAGAATTCCTTTTGGGTTATTCGAGCGCTACGCAAGAATAAAAGAGGGCAGTTGAAGGGAATTCTCAAATACCTATTATGAATGTATTCACGTAATTACCTCTTTGAATAAGCTGATCAAACTGCTATCCTGTATTATAGCTGACATGTATTTTTGTGTCAACATGACTTATTTTATATTATCACTATGTGCTGTGTGTTTTGTCTTAATCTGTCTGGTACCTGCACTAGTAGAAAACATCCGCACGCAGCTTCTTATCTCCGGTGTATAAATAACTCCTGTTTTGCAATAAAAAACTGAGAGCTCACTGTGAACAGCCTATGTGTCAGTGTGTGTTCATTTTGACTCTCCGGTTACCCGAAGGCTCAACGGAAAACCACACATAGCCCAGAGTTAAGAGTTAAACCTAGAATATAAAGGCTGAAGAAGGCATGGCAGGGGGACTGACGGACCTAATCTGAGATTTCCCGTATATCTAACAGTATGTTATGCTTGTTTTGGTGTTATAACCTGCAGTAATTGGGGGAGGGTGATTTATATTGGGTTGGGGAACTTGAGTCGAAATATGAACGAATTCGGACTTGACACACTCCAGTAAATTTGTACTCAAACTTGACACGGACTAGAACATTTTTGGACTTTGTAGTTTTTCTGAGTACAGTCGGAGTCCGCATCATGCGTGACAAGAAAAGAAAGATAACAAATAAATAACATCATAAACAGATATCCACCTCTCCCAGAAGTTCCGGGAGTCTCCTGTATACTCTGCGGCTCCCTGACGGCCGCAAATTAAATACAATATCCTGGAAAACGATTTTTTGATGTGGATCAAGAGACCAGTAGGAGTAGAGAGGGAAAAGTGGTGAAGGGGGAGGGGCACAGCAGCTCATTTGCATTTAAAAGAGACACAAACCAAAACAGCCTGTTTCTGCTTCCACCCAAAAATCGCCATTTACAGAGGGTACTAAGATCTGTGGGGTATTTTGGGCTGAAACTTCACAGACACATTCTGGGGACATCTGAGACTTATATTACATCTTGTAAAAAGGCTTAAAATATGTCTCCTTTAATATTATATTTATCATTTCATTTTTTATTTTCCACTGTGAAGCACTTTGAGCTGCATTTTATATATGAAATGTGCTATATAAATAAAGTTATTATTTGTTATTATTACTGTTGTTTTTTTGTGTGTGTGTGTGTGTGTGTGTGTGTATGTACCTCAGGGTCTCCAGTGTATCCAAACACAGGAAAAAAAAAAACCTCTCTAAATGACATAAAGCATATAAAAATGCACAAAAGCCTTTAAAATTTGCAGACTTCTAGAAATAGCAAACTTTTTTTTAAAGGCAAAAAATAACCAAATGGCACAAAATGAAAACAAATGGCAGCAGCATGAACCCTTTTACACAATGTGTAATTTCACACACACAAAAAGTCTGAAACATAATTATAAAATATAATGTTTATTAAAAATAGTTCCAGAGCCCCAGGTGAAGGAACACTTGTTCTCCTTTTTTTCATTGATTTATTTATTCATTTTCAAATGATTCATTTACATGTGATTGCCCTGTACCCGCTGACACACAACTCAAGACCAACGGATGCACGCGTAAATGGTTTGGTTGTGCTGATTACGTATTGATTTTCTCAGCCTCTGATTGGTCAATCATCGACTTTGAGCTTGTTTGAAAGCTACAAGTATCTACAATTGGTCCATGTGGGTGACAATCAAGTTAGACTGCCCATTTAAAATTTAGGAGGCGGGTTGTGTGTGTGTGTGTGTGTGTGTGTACCTCCAGTATCTCCAGTGTACAGTGTGGAATCCCCAGTCCAGCAGAGAGCAGCTTCACTCCTGAATCCTGCAGTTTATTGTGACTCAGGTCCAGTTCCCTCAGTTTGGAGGGTTTTGAGCTGAGAAAGGCAGAGGACAGAACTCTACAGCTTTCCTCTGTCAGATTACACTCCCACAGCCTGGAAGAGAAATGATGAAATATCAGAACTCTGACCTCAAACACACAAACACAGCCATAATCCAGCTAAAGTTTACCATGTAACAGAAATGTGAGTGTGTTGGGTGTAAAGGTGTTGGCAAGTAATGGCATCTCGGTTAGAGAATGTACTTCCTTATATTATATCTGAAGATCAGTACGGTTTTATAAAGGGACGTCAAATGTTTTTTAATACCCATACACTCTCTTTAATATAATTTATTCAAAGAATTCGGCTGTGCTTCCTGAGATTGTGATTTCATTAGATACTGAAAAAGCATTCGACAGGATGGGAGGTAGGATATTGTTTGCAGTCCTGAGGAAGTTTGGATTTGGGGACAAGTTTATTTCCTGGATTAGCCTCCTTTACTCAACCCCTTATGCTAGAGTTCAGACTTACGATACGTATTCGGATTTTGCGCTCGGACGAGGGTGCCGCAAAGGGTGTCTTTTATCCCCACTGCTTCTTTTCCGTTGCCATCGAGCCGCTCTCTATTGTATTAAAATCTTCCTCCTTGTTTAAAGGAATAGTTTGATATGGTGTAGAATACAAATTGTCACTATATGCTGATGATTTGTTATTGTATGTAACTGATCCTATCTCCTCTGCCTTCTGTCTTGGATGTTCTGGAGTCTTTTGGTGTTGTCTCTGGTTATAAACTAAATTTCGATAAAAGCGACGGTTTTCCTGTCAATACTCCAGCTCTGTCTCTCCAACAGTCAGATCTACCGTTCGATTTAGTCAGTCAGGTTTTAAATACCTAGGTATCAACGTGACACGTTCTCTATCTAATCTTCTATCAGCTAACTTTACTCCCCTTATCTCAAAGGTTACAATCTAACATTCAGAGTTGGGGTAACTTACCACTTTCCCTAATTGGCAAGATCAACGCCGTCAAAATGAATTATTTTTCCGAAGTTTCTTTTCTTGTTCCTACAATTGCCTCTTTCTCTCCCAAAATCATTCTTTGATTCATTGGATAAGATAATTAGTACATTTATTTGGGGAGGGAAGCCACCAAGGGTTAGTAAATCTTTATTGCAGTAATGTAAACTTATGGGAGGACTTGCATTACCCAATTTTTATTGTATTACTGGGCTGCACACATCCATAAACTTTGTTATTGGGTTCAATCTCCTGGATCTTCTTGGTCTAAATTGGAATTATCTTCTTGTAGGGAATCCTCTTTACCTGCTCTACTTTTACCTCTTTACCTACAAAAATTTCCCTATATACTGATAACCCTGTTGTCCTCAGCACACTTAGGACTTGGTATCAATTAGACGACATTTTCAATTTGTAGGTGCATCCTCTTCGTGTCCTTTAGTGAACAACCATCTATTTCCCCCATCGTGTATGGACTCCTCATTTTCAGTGTGTGGTATGACGAATGGTATTAAACAAGTTAGAAATTTGTATTCTGATGGTGTGTTTGATAGCTTTGCCAATTTGGCATCCACTTACAATCCCCCCCTTGACACATTTCTTCGGTACTTTCCAATCACGAATTTCGTTTCTAGATGTTTTCCTGATTTCCCTTCTGCTCCTCCTGAACAGGCCTGGGAAGACTTGTTTTCAAATAACCCACATCAGAAGGAATGATTTCTAAGATTTATGATTTTATTTTGACGCAGGTAGTGGGTCGAGTAATAAAATTAGGAATGCATAGGAAACGGAATTAGGAGTACAAATAAGTGAGGAGTGTTGGGAACATGCTATAGGGGGGTACAGACTACCACTTCTTGTGCTCGTCTTGGACTTATACAGTTCAAAGTTTTAAATAGAGTCCATTTGTCCAAATCGAGATTGTCTGTGATGTATCCGGATGTTGAGGACAAGTGTGATAAATGCCATGGCTCTCCTGTCATCTTGGCCATATGTTTTTCTTCTGCCCTGAACTCCATGGTTTTTGGTCTGGCTTTTTACCATCATGTCCACTATTCTCAGGGTAGATTTAAAGCCTTGTCCATTGATTGCGATATTTGGGATTCCTCAAGCTTCAATTCCTTTGAGCTCGATACAAAAGGATGTTATTGCTTTCACATCCCTTATAACAAGACGTTCCCTACTGTTACATTGAAAGTCTGCGAAATACCCATCTATCTCCCAGTGGATAAAGGAGGGGTTTTCTGAAACCCGAGAAAACAACGATATACGATGAATGGATGTACAGATAAGTTTTTTCATAAATGGCATCCCTTTATTGCCTACTTTGTAGAGTTACAAGACACTACCCACTTAAAGGTTGGTGCCTGATGTTGAATTTTATAATATCTCCATAACCGAGTGACAGTTAATGGGTAGCCATGATGAGCCGGAGGGGTGGGTTGTGGGTTCAAATTGGTTTTCTTCGGTATAAAAAGAAAAAAATCTGAATATTTACTGCTGTTGCTAATTTTGTATTTTTTGGGAAATGGTGGGGGAGGACAGAACAGAAAAGGTGATTTAGATAGGCTTAGTAGTTCAACAGAAATGTTCATCAGAAATGTTTAATAAAAAGAAACGTAGAAATGTTATGCAGAAATGTATAGCAGAAATGTTTAGCAGAACTGGTTTAGCAAAAATTGTTCAGTAGAAATGTAGAAATGTTCTTGTAGAAATGTTCATCAGAAGTTCAGCAGAAATGTTCAATAAAAATGAAACATAAAAAAAAAAAAGAAATGTGAGTGTGTTTCTCTCACACACAGAAATCAGAGGACAGGACACCACATCAGTACTATTATTATTATTATTATTATTATTATTATTATTATTATTATTAAAAAATTCTTTATTATAATAAAGCATTTGTTCAAACAAAAGACCCTTCTGTTTTCATTCCTTTAAGGATCCTTTAAGGATCACTGTGTTTTTCCCCTCGAAAACAAAATGGAGTTGCTCACTTTCACCTTCTTCCAGTTCTGGCAGAAAAGGGAGGGTTTGTACATTTGTCACAGTACATTAAGGATAGGGAATAACCAAAATTAATCTTTGACCTTCACCTGTTAAGATAATGACAGTTGGTGATGATCTTTGACCTGGCTTAGGAATGTTAGACAGGGATATGCATGTATGTATGTATGTCTGACTGTGTTTGTGTGTGTGTGTGTGTGTGTGTGTGTGTGTGTGTGTGTGTGTGTGTGTGTGTGTGAGTGTGTGTATGAGAGAGAGAGAGAGAGAGATAAAGAAATTAAGACAGAACACAGAGAACACAGAGTCTCAGGAAACTCATAGTCAGAAATAATCACAATGCTTTTGTCTAAAAAGTCATTCTTGGACCTATTACCACAACTTAATAAAATTTGTGATTGTAAGATAAAAATTCTCATTTATTGATTTAATTAAATATTTAATATTTAAAGTTGTAAACATTGTTTTGATTGTGCCCTGCGATGGACTGGCACCCTGTCCAGGGTGTACCCCGCCTTGTGTCCGAATGCTTCCTGGGATAAGGTTCCAGGTTCCCCGCGATTCCCTGAAGCAGGAATTAGCGGTTGAAGGTGGATATATGGAAACATTGTTTTGATGAGATGTGTTGACATAATAATGTTGGTAATTACATCAACTTAATATTGTGTGTAGCTTAAACTGAAATCTCTACATTCATTCATTTAACAGACACTTTTATCCAAAGAGACTTACAAATAAAAGAATACAAGCAAATATCTATCAAGCAGAGAACAATATAAGTATTTTTTTTTTTTTTATTTATTGTGCTACCAAAGAAAAAATACAATTTTTATTAATTTCTTGAATAAAGTATAGTATTAGCTTAATAAAATTAATTCGCTCACATATAATTTTTGTTCCCTTTTTAAAAATATTTGCCCAATTAAACCAGTTATTAATTTTTTTAAAAGCCTCTTTACTCACCCCATATATTATACAAACAACTTTTTTTTTTTTTTTTTTTTTTTTTCCCTATATTTATTTTTTTTATGCAATTAATTTGGGATTTTTTTCAATTGTGATATGACCAATAGTGGACTTGTGTTTTACGCTACACCTGCTAATACAGTTGATGGACCATTTTGCACTACTACACATAGCTAATGCTAGACATATTTAGCAGTGTAATTTGAAAATATACTCTTTAGTTTAGCATAGCAGTGGAAAAGATTGAAAAAGTTTCATTTGACAAATCTTCTCATCTACAGAGAGCGTTTCATTTGTTTTATAGGAAAGAAAAGCATGATTGCATTTCTACTAAGTAAACGTCAACTACATTGTGTAATCTAATTTCATGTATTGATAATTTTTTTTATATATTTTTAATCTTTTGTCATTCAAACATATAGCCTTCTAGCTCCATTGTAGTCAGTTTCCTCTTTGAGCAGAATTAGCAGCCTTTGGACTGTGGATATTTCTGTAAGAGAGATAAAAGTAGTAACGCCAGAGTGTTTCATTTTTGTCTATATTGCTAATTTCATTCAGTGCTTTTATGTCTATAAAACCTGCAGAGATATTTGGTATGATATTTGTATGGTAAATCAAACTTGGTTTTAGTTACTTTTGTTAATTAGTTACTATAACTTAAAGTTAGTTATTTTCCTGGTTTAAAGACTGCATTCTACTGGAGAAAATCTAAATGGACCAACGTAATTTTAAAAATGATTGTCAACTTAACAACTTGTGTTCATAATTATGGTAATTAAGTTTACAAAAATACATTATAAATCATTTGCTTATTTTTTCACCAGCCTTATGTGTGTGTGTGTGTGTGCTTTATAGACAGGGTCATATGCATGCATGGGTCTTGTGTCTGTGTGTGTGTGTGTGTGTGTGTGTGTGTGTGTGAGTGTGTGTGTGTGTGTGTGTGTGTGTAGAGAGTGTGTGTGTGTAATACATTGGAACGGGGTTTTACGGGGTTGACCATTGACCTAGGCCTGACTCTCAAAGTGCTCAACTTTTGTAGACTGGAGCGTATGCATGTGTGCAATGTATGTGGTGTCTGTGCATGCGTGTGTGTTTATTTGTGTGAGATTTGAACCATTGACCTAGGCCAAACTCAGGGGTGTTTCACAATCTATGTGAAGGGAAAGAACTTGTGTGTGTGTGTGTGTCATATTTTTGTTGGATGTGTATGCGTATGTGTGTGTGTGGAATTCACATGACTATACTATATATGAGAACATGTGTGTCTGTGTGTATCTGTAATGCATGGGAACCGGATTTAACATAACTATTTTTATGTTGCCAACATAAATATCCATCCATCCATCTTCTACCGCTTACTCCTTTTCAGGACCATGGAGAACCTGGAGTCATCCCAGAGAGCAACTGGCACAAGGCAGGTGCCAGTCCATTGCAGTGCACCATCACATACAAACTCACACACCAATTCATACACTACAGACATTTTAGATATGCCAATCAGCCTACCATGCATTGGTCTTTGGAGGAGGAAACCCACAGCGCGGGAGAGCATGCAAACTCTGCACACACATGGCCCAGGCAGGACTATCCTCCGGACACTGGAAGTGTAGGTCAAATGTGCTACCCAATAAACCAACATGTGTCCTGACACCTTTGACCTGTCAGGGTCATTACATTTTATTATCTTGACCTTTGACCTAGATCTGTCAAAAATAAGATTACAATATATACAAACTATTCCTCTCTCTCACCACTTTAGCAGTGTGCTGCATGGCCGTGTATAAATCCTGCTTCATACCAAAAAGACACCCTAGTGTCACTATTCCCCCCATACAGCGCGTCGGGGACTCTTTCTTCAGGTTGACGTAAGGTTTTCGTCTCGCCTCATCAAGGGTCATAGTTCATGGGGTGCGTGTGTTTAGGAATTACCGGCCGCTGCTAATGGTTGCGGGTTAATGACCGCGAGATCTATATATAGTGAGCCGGGCTCGAGCGGCGAGGTTCGATAAACAGTTCTAGCGATTTAGGTATATGTTGTTTTGCCATGTTTAGCGCTTATAGAGCATCCTTATTTTCATGCCATGATCTAGCTTTAGCCTTAGCCATAGCCTTAGCCTTAGCCATAGCCATAGCCATAGCATTAGCATTAGCCTTAGCCAAGTGAGCCTAGCTTGTAGCATAGCCCAGCTTAGTTTGTTGTTGTTTGCTTTACGTTTCTTGTTTCTGTTTGGTTTGCTTTTCCTTTGTGCAAATAAAGATCTCCGTTTGAACTGCGATTGCATCCTGCCTAGTTACCCATGACAGATCGAAACCGTCTCCAACCATGGATGCAGCAAGCAAAGGCAGAGGACGCCGTACCGAGAATCCACGCCAAGTATCCCGGCCATGGATTCTATGAGTTTTGCACAACGAGGACATGCCTGGTTTTTTCGGATTATCTGGATTATTTTGTGATGGACTGTCAATGTTACTTTCCCAGCCTGTGCGACCCGAAGCCAACCGGAAGACAGTTTATTCTGTTATCATGTCTGGGTTTTGGCCGCTTCGCTTCATAGGCACAGCAGTGGCCGCCATGAGACCCTGGGTGCTGGAGGATATTAGGCAGTTTCTTGATTTATTTTTGGTGGAGTTCGGAGAACCAGGGCAGAACTACGACCTGGATAAAGTGCTGAGGGAGGGTGGGCAACAGTGTGTAGCCTCTCTTCCTTGTACACTATGAGTGGGTGAGACATCAAGCGGAGATGGGCAGGACTCTCACCGCTCATCCAGTGAAGCAGGATGCCGCTCATCTCCTAAGTCTCCAGTTCCAGCCACATCCAAAGCTCAAGTCCATGTTAGGTCCCAGGTCCATGTCCCTGCCACGTCCCAGGTCCAGGTCCCTGCCACATCCCAGGTCCTGCCACGTCCCAGGTCCAGGTCCCTGCCACATCTCACGTCCATGCCCCTGTCCAAGTTAAGTCTCAGTCCCTGTCTGAGACATATCTCAAGTCCCTGTCCAGGCCAAACCACAGCCCCAGGTCACAGCCAAGTCCCCGCCTGACCCGCCCTTCCACCTCCCTGATGAGGAAACAGACAGAGCAATCACCGTGCATCCTGTTAAGCAAAATCCATTCATTTCCCCATCTGCTGACCCAATTCTCAGAGTTCCACTCAAAGCTAAGTTCCAAGTTAAAATGTAAATGGTAAATGTGCACTTATATAGCGCTTTTATCCAAGTTCATGTTCCAGTCACAGTCATGCCCCCCACTTCAAGCCCCAGTCTCCAATTGCAAAGCCCAAGTCTCATGTTTCAAGTCCAAGTCAAGTCCAACCCCGTCCCAAGTTCAAGTCCAGGCCACGTCTCTGGTCCAGGTCCTAGCCACAGCCATACCTCCCATCCAAGTTCCTACCCAAGCCACTCCTCAAGCTCCAGGCACAGTCACTCAAAGTAGCGTCAAAGCTACTGAAGAGGGCTCATCTGTGGAGTCACAACTACACAAGATTGGCTGCAGAGGAGACACTCCAGAGACACACCGGTTCTGAGCATATGGCTTTGTCAACTAGAGGACGGACAAAATTGACTAAGGGAGCTTCTGGAGGAGGAAAAGGTGAGAAGGAAGAGTGCAGAGAACCAGCTTCACCCTGTTCAGACACAAATGTCAGAATTGGAAAAGAAATTGGAACAAGTGCATGAAATTGGAGCAAAGCTGGAGGATGAGAGGAAACAGAACGCTCTGGCTGTAGCAGAAAAGAAGAAGCTGGAGCTTGACGTGTCAGCGGGGGAAGTTCAACTCATCCAGGCCATTAAAGCTCAAGATGAAGCACAGGGACAGCTGAAGAGAGTACAGACTCAGTTAAAGGATCAGTTGCGGGATGTGGATGAACTCTGAGCAGCGAGAGATGCTGCACGGGCAGCAACCAAGAGAGTGAAGCGCAAAGTCAAGAGTATGGAGCGGAAAATGTGCGGTTCCATGAGGTTCTGTCTGCAGCTGATCAGAGTCAAAAAGCAGGTTCAGCAGGAGAGAAATAAGCTGCATGAGGAAGAGACCAGCTGTAACTCCCAGATATCTGCTTTGAATAATGAGAAGCGGAGGTTGGAGGCTCTGTATTTCACAGCTGGAGGAGAAACTTGAGAAGAAACAGGGCAACATTGACCTCATTAATGACCAATTAAAGAAGGCAAATGCACAAGTGGACACGCTGAGCATCAAAACTCTGAGGAGTGAGACTGCTCTGCAGCAGCTAGAAAGATACAATCAGGATCTGACTGCCAAAATACAGGAGCTGGAAGGCTCAGTCAAATCTAAGTCCCAAGGCCACCATGTCCAAGTCCAGACCCAGTCCCAAGTCTTCATGTCCCAAGCCATGTCTCTCGGTCCACACCGTTCTCAAGCTCAAGCCATGTCTCGTCACGCCATGTCTCAAGCTCAAGCTCAATCCATGTCTCTCATCCAAGCCATGTCTCCGTCCAAGCCACTCAGGACGCCGCTCAGCAGCCCTATTCAGCTAAGGACACCGCTCAGCCACAACGTCCAGCTGAGGACACCACTCAGCCTCCACGTCCAGCTGAGGATGCCGCTCAGCCTCCACGTCTAGCGGAGACGTTGCACTGCTCCCAAGCGGCTGCCAAGGATGTTGCACCGCTCCCAAGCATCGATGAGACGTCACTCAGCCTGTCTGCCTGGCTGTAGTCCTTGCTCTTCCTCCCTGTTCCACTAGGGACTTTGCTCTTTGTATATTTATGATTGTTGGCAACTGTTGTATGATGAATTGTTGAAAATGTACAAAATAAAATTTATTGAAGGGTTACCACAGACTCTGAATGATGATGCTCTGTTTCGCGACCAACTAATTTTGTTGATCCTTGATGGTCTGATGAGAAAGAGGCCAGTGGGAGCAATGAGGTGGAAAAGGTTTTCAACCAGTATGTACATCACTAAAATCTTTTTATTTATATTGTGCAGAATTTATTTTGCCAAGGGAAATCCAGCAGGACCATCAGCTTAAACACAAATTATCTGATGTTGTTTAAAAACCTCAGAGATGCCAATCAGGTCAGTGTTCTAGCACTTTACCATGTGATAGAGAAAAAACACACAATGATGAAAAATGAAAAAACTTGGACTTGTACATCTGAATGCTGAACCAATATTGCGGTTTAGAAAGTTTTTGATATTCCACAGAAAATGATAGTCATCTGGTTTATTACCAAATCTGTAAAAAAAAACCCCAACCCACACCGTTTATTTAGATGGCTAACCAGTGTTCATCTGGGAGTCCTGAAGGATGCGTGTTAATTATCACCATTGACGGTAATTTTCTTAAGGGAGCTTTTGGTAGGGAGTCACATGGGTATTACATGAGATCTTATCCATTATAGTCATGAGCTGGATGGTGTCCATTTTGCCTTTTAATAGTAATTAACAAAATTGCAATTCTGCAATTTTACACTTTGATAATGCTGTATAAAGCATCATATATTGCAAAAACAATTAAGTTGATCGTCGGGGTAGATGCTGTCTAAAACATGCTTCTAGTCTAATATTTCCATGTTTGATAAGCAATGTGTGTTGACTGCAGTCTTTGTCCGGCATGAGATTAAACGCATAAAGGGTATAACCGTGCAGAAAATCCTCCCTATCAATAGATAGATGCTGATTTTTAAGACGCTTTCAAGAAGCCAGCGGATACTGGTAAAATTCACGCACTGCAGAGCCACTTCCATATTCAGGCTGCAGAGGCTCAGCGGGGTGTTGCTGCCCGTCCAGATAAACTGCCAAAAATTCTAGGTTGTAGTTTTTAAATGCAAACGGATTTTTTATTTTAAGTGCCCTGTAAATGCGTCATTATCAACCCTAGCCAAAACCACAGATACTGGTAGAGTTCCTAAGAATAAGTTTTCTTGATTACAAACATGTGAGCCTACAGGAATTGAGAGGGTTTTCACACATACTCTGTCGATGAGGTATTTGGCTGGTGTTGAGAGCAATGCTTATGCATGCCCCAATCTCACACCTGGTGATACAGACACTTTTTCACAAACAGTGAAGCTGACACAATAATTAGTTTAAAGGCTACAGCATTATTCCGCTTCAAACTGAATTCATCTTTTGCCCACATCATGCAAATCATGTCCACACTGTTAAGTATTAGTTTATCTTGAAAGAATATGTCATTGAGAATGGGGGCCAGTAGTTCAAGAACATTGCTGGCGTTGGTAAATGCAGCTCGTTTAATCAAAACTCTATTACCACCAGCAGGGTCTGATACGTCCATGTGACCAGCCATGTTTTTTGTAAAAGAGCCATAAATTTTTTATTTATTATATCATTACCATAATTGGTAAGACACTCTATTATGCATCAATAAGAATATGTGTTGGAGCTTTATACGATATGAGACGGTCTCCACGTGACCGTCCTCTTGTACAACTTATAGTGGATCTGTCATAGTTAATAAGCCCCACAGGGGCTCCGTCTACAATGTCTGTACCGTCTGCATTAGTGATTTTGAGACGTAAAAAAGGTGTGTTTAGGTCCACATAATCCTCTCCAGTCCCCGCAATAAAAATAATCCAGAGGTGATGTTTCTGTTATTGCTGACAATGGGGGTTACACCTCTATATGTATTTTTTTCAATAACTATTTGAGTCAATAGTACTGTTAATAGATCCAGTTCGGTTTTACGCATTTTTCTGACATATTGTGTAGTAAACACATGGTCTAAAATATTGTTTTAATTCAGGTCTTTGGTCTTTTTACTGTAGAGCTGGTTGGTGCCTTCTTGGGTTTGCATTTTACAACTGATGATTTATTGGTGTTATGCTTTCTTTTCTTCATAATTTGCACACTCCTCTGAACCCCTGGTCTATATGCTCTTCGCGAGCCATCACCACTAGTCCGGACCTGTCTTGAGTATTGTTGTTATAATTGAGTATTGTTGTTATATGCTCACAACATCACTTAGTATGTTTTTTGCAGCTGATTTAAGATGTGGCTTGTCCATCCTAAAACCACGATTTAGCAACGGAATAGCCATTCTAAAAGAGACCTCTAAACATACCCCCTAACCCAGATCCATACCCTAACAACGACACTGCATAGCCATGGTGTCTGTTCCCCGCTTGTTTCGGGGAATACGCGACATAACGAGAGGGTCTGTGTGGTGATTGTTGAAATATGACCTTTTTTTCCTTTTTTTTTTTTTTAAACAAATTGTTTCACAGGCCTAAAATGTAGCTTGGCACATACCTTCCCGTAACTGAAGCGCAGCGTCTCGATTTTTGAACGTCTTTCACTTGTATGGTTATCTTGCTGACGGATGATTTATTAACCAATGCGTATTGTAGGGTGTCATATCTAACAAAAAACAATCTTGTGATTCTCCCCCTCTACATGTACACATCTTAGTAGCGTGCACAAATCACCCACGGTCAGGTATTCTATGACATCAGTATAAATATACTTACTGTAAAACCCAAATGAAAGCAAGGCTTTAATAAAAGTTTGCAACAAATCCAATATGCAAGGCAGAGGCTAAAACATGAAACAGGCACAAGTCATGCGATCAACAAACAGGATATCAGAGGTAGGGCAAAAGCACTAAAACAAAGTTGATGTCAGAACTAGTAGAAAACAGGCAGCAAATACAACTGTCAAAGACACAATGGAATTCAATTCAATTCAATTCAATTTTATTTGTATAGCGATTTTTACAATAGACATTGTCTCAAAGCAGCTTTACAGAAATATCAACACTGTATACAGATATTGAAGGTGTGAATTTATCCCAACTGAGCAAGCCACTGAGTGGCGACGGTGAGGAAAAACTCCCTAGATGTTTTAAGAGGAAGAAACCTTGAGAGGAACCAGACTCAGAAGGGACCCATACTCATCTGGGTAACAACAGATAGTGTGAAAAAGTTCTTTATGGATGTATATGAAGTATGAATGGCCTTGGACAGCCGTAGTCAGCCGTAGCCCGTAGTCTAGGAATTGAGAGAGATTTGAGCTCCATCCAGAGGCAGAAAGGATCTGGATCTCTAGTATCTCCATAAATTCGTGTGGGGCTCGGCCAAAGGAGAGAGGGAGAAAAAGATTATTATTTGACTGTGTAGTAAAAAATAGAATTTAGTCAGGGTAGGCTTGATTAAACAAATAGGTTTTAAGCCTAGACTTAAACACTGAGACTGTGTCTGAGTCCCAAACACTAATAGGAAGACTGTTCCATAACTGTGGGGGCTATAAGAGAAAGATCTTCCCCTGATGTAGCCTTCCCTATTCGAGGTACAGTCAAATAGCCTGCATCTTTTGATCTAAGCAGGCATGGCAGATCATATAAAACCAGAAGGTCACTTAGATATTGTGGTGCAAGACCGATTAGTGCTTTATAGGTTAATTAAAGTACTGGGAGCCAATGCAGTGTGAATAAGATCGGGGGTGATATGGTCGTATTTTCTAGTTCTAGTTAGGATTCTAGCAGCTGCATTCTGGACTAACTGGAGTTTATTTATATTCCTACTGGAACATCCAGACAGTAAGACATTTCAGTAATCTAATCTAGAGGTGACGAATGCATGAACCATTATTTCCGCATCATTTAGTGACAATATGTTTCTTATCTTAGAAATATTTCTGAGATGAAAGAAAGCTATCCTAGTAATATTATCTACATGAGCATCAACTGATAGACTGGAGTCAAAAATCTTTAACTGCTATACATGATGAAATAGAAAGACCATCCAGAGTAACCATGTGATCAGAAAGATTACTTCGCTACACGTGGGCCTAACAAAAGTATTTATGTTTTATCAGAATTAAGTGAAAGGAAGATAGTTAACATCCAACGTCTAATGTCCTTTACACAATCCTCAACTTTACTAAGCTTCTTTCTGTCCTCTGGCTTCACTGAAACATACAACTGTGTATCATCGCATAACAGTGGAGGCTAATTCCATGTTTACGAATAATTTGTCCTAGGGGTAGCATATATAAAGTAAAAAGCAGTGGGCCTAAAAACAGAACCCTGTGGAACTCCAAAGGTAACCTCAGTATGCATGGAGAAATCACCATTTACATCTACGAACTGATAATGATCAGTCAGATAAGACCTGAGCCAGGAGAGGACTGTTCCTTAATGCCAACAACATTTTCTAATCTATCAAGGAGAATAGTGTGATGTATAGTATCAAAAGCTGCACTAAGGCGAGTAACACAAGCAGTGAGACACAACCCTGATGCAGAGATCAGTAGAAGGTCATTTATTACTTTGACTAACGCTGTCTCTGTGCTTGCTATGATGAGGTCTAAATCCTACTGATACATTTCATGAATGTTGTTCCTATCTAAGTACAAGCATAACTGCTTTGCTACAACCTTTTATAAAATCTTAGAGATGAAGGGGAGATTTGATATTGGTCTATAGCTGGACAATTAGGACAGGTCAAGGTCCGTTTTTTAATAAAGGGTTTAATAACTGCTATTTCAAGTGATTTAGGTACATAGCCAATGCTTAGGGAAGAATTGATTATATTTAAAAGTGGTTCAATTACTCCTGGACAAATCTGTTTAAACAAACATGTAGGTACAGGATCTATTGTACAAGTTGATGAATTTGCTGAAGAGATTAATGTAGCTAGTTCGGTCTCTAAGCGGAACAAAACACTCTAAACATTGTTCTGATAGTGTTACATTTTCATGTAGTGGGTTTGTTACAGTACTGTCCGGTTTTAATTTAATGGCTTGTATTTCACATCTAATATTTTCAACCTTATCAATGAAAAATTTTATGAGAAATCTTCACTGCTATTTAATGATTGAGTGTTTCTCTCTGTAGTGGTTTTATTCCTAGTTAATTTTGCTACCGTGTTGAAAAGGAATCTAGAATTATTTTTATCATCTCCAATTAAAGTGGAGAAATAGATTTTTCTAGCATCACTAAGAGATTTTCTATAGTTCAGTAGACTCTCATTCCATGCTGTTTGGAATATCACCAGTTTGGTTTGATGCCATTTATGTTCTAATTGTTGAGTAGTCTGTTTTAAGGTTCACATTTGATCGTTATACCATGGTGATAATTTTTCTCTCTAATTATTTTTCTTTTGAGTGGACCCACTCTATCTAGCGTGTAGCGGAGTGTTGACTCCAAGCTTTCAGCGCCTGATCGAAGTTCTATGGGATCTGACTGTGATCCAAAACTAATTGGTGTTTCTGCAAGGTTATTTATTTAAGCATGGGTACAGTGGCTGATGTGGTAAGCGTGTTTTACGCGGGAAGCGAGATGAGGTGGAAATATTATGATCAATATGTATTATGA
Organism: Ameiurus melas; assembly: GCA_012411365.1. Classification (NCBI taxonomy): domain Eukaryota; kingdom Metazoa; phylum Chordata; class Actinopteri; order Siluriformes; family Ictaluridae; genus Ameiurus; species Ameiurus melas. The sequence continues at coordinate 508,774 of JAAGNN010000031.1, read as the reverse complement.
ATGAGATAAGATAATGGTCTGAGACAACTTCAGACTGTGGAAAAAATACAATATTTTCTATACTTGGTCTGTATGTTAGTATGAGGTCAAGAGTGTGACCTCCATTGTTGAGTAGGCCCAATTAAATTCTGATTAATCCTTTCTCAATTTAAGATGGACACAACTGCTAATCTCAGAGGGTCTTCCAGGTTATCAAAATGAATATTAAAATCTCAGACGATTAATGCTTTATCTACAGATACAACCAGGTTTGAGACAAAGTCAGCAAATTCACTAAGGCATTCAATATAAGGCCCTGGGGGCCTGTAAATAATAAATAGAGGAATTGACTTATGTTTTGTGGCTACATAATTTACACTGGTATAAAGAATTTCAAAATAATTAAATTTATGATAAGGTTTTTGTGTGACAACTAGATTTTGACTATGGATGAGACCAACACCTCCTCCTCTACCAGTTGATCGAGGCCAGTTGATGTACATAACTGTATCCAGGAGGATTGGCTCGTTTGGTTTAATCCAAGTTTCAGTTAAACACATTAAATTACATTCTTGATCAGTAATGATGTCACAACACTAAGAGCCTTAGATGCAAGAGATCTAATGTTTAATAGTCCTAGCTTTAGATCAAAAGTGCTAGCTGTGCATTCAAAACAATTAAATTTTATGTTAATTAGGTTACGAACAGACTTTCTAAGATTTTTTATATATTTGTATAGCTCGGGGAACAGACACAGTCTCTATAGTATGTATTACCATTGCCGGACTATTAATTGAACATTGATTATACTGAATGTTGTTATTGTCCGAAGATGTACTTACGTTAGGCAATCACTTGGAGTGTAGCGCCTTGGAGATGTTGTCAGACATCAGTTCCGCTCCCAATGCTGCTGGAGTGCAGGCCATCAGGAGGAAACAACCTAGGACGCCTCCCAGAACAGATTCCAGTTATTGACAAACACCAGATTCTGCTCATTACACCAAGAGACTAACCAATCATTTAAAGCGAAAAGTCTACAGAACTTTTCTGCTCCACGTCTGAGTGTGGGAAGAGGTCCGGAGACGATGATCTTCGTGGTGGGTGATCTTCCCTTTTACCGTCTCGATCAGGCTGGAGAAGTCCCTCTTTCAGAACCTGATGTCATTCGTCCCCCACCGCAGCACAACCGCTTCAATGTGCTCGTCCTTCATCAGGATGCCGGATACCTGCGCGGCGACATCATGGACACAAGCACCAGAAAAAACAGTGTGTGCGCACCTTACCTTTTAGATGAGGCTACACGGACGTTCCGCACAATGGAGTCCCTGATGATCACAGCGTTTGGTCTGGTCCGACGGAGAGGGCGAAGCAGTTCGGGTTGGAATCTCGAACATCGGAGGTGGAGAGTTCCTCGCCTGGTGTCCAGCCCGCCTTCTGCCGGCTGGTAAAGTCCTAGTGCACTGTCCCTGCACAATGAAACACATGGCGTAGAGGGGTTGGGAATGGAAATACCACGCTGTGTGCTTACCTTGGATGTGTAGGCAGAGGCACAATATGTTTCCAGCGCAATCGTCGCTCCTGCAGCTGGGCCTTCGTTGTTGAGTAGGCCACAGATCTGCTTCTCCACATCCTCCAGTTCCAGCAGCACCATGTGAAGCTCGAGCGAGTCCTCATCTCCACTCAAAACCAAAGAGACGGTAGACATATTTGTTTTTAAACAAAACAGTGGTAAATGAGAAATATGGAATGTATACAAGGCTAGCGGTAGGTGATGCTAGCCGGCTACGGGCTGCCAAGCTAATTGCAAGCTAGTCACAGATGTTTGTACAAACAGATCAAATTTAGCGACAGCAATGTTACGATTGTTTTATCTAAAGTGGTGTCAGTTATATATATATATATATATATATATATATATATATATATATATATATATATATATATATATATATATATATATATATATATAACCGTATACAGTATAACATAAGGTAAATAATTTTAAAGTATAGAGATTAGAAGAAATTAACGTAATAGCGTGCTAGCTCAAGGAAGCTGCTTCCTGCTTGACGCTGCTTGATTGAGCACATACTTCGCCAATGAGAAGATGGTAGAAAGTTTCTACATACAGGTTTGTGTGTGTAATTGAGATCAGATGTGCCCAGAGGCAAACCTAGATTATGAGGGGACCCTAGGCAAAATAAATGTGTGAGGCCCTTCTGACAGATTTATGTTGTTATGTCTTCATGTTACCGAGAGATATTGTTGTGACCCTTTACTTCCATGGAGAAATCACAGTAGGTGCATATTACGAAGACTTAGTTTCTTTACTGAAAACAATTATAATGAATAAAGAAGGGGCTACAATACAATTGCTGAGCATGGTCTCAAAACTGTGTCCCTTCCAGCGTAACAGATCCCCCCTTCGACTCCGGCTCCCCTGTCTACTGCGTGAATATGTAAGAATGATAGGTGAAGCCCGTCATTATGGGAAAATATACAATGTTACATAAACACATAAGTTTCACAATAAGGTAAAATAAATCTGAAATTGGACAAATAGTTTTGGGTTTGTTTGTCTTTAATTATCCTTAATTCATTTGTCATTATCTCCATCACTTACACCTGTCCTGTTTCCTCTTTTCCTTCTCATCTTGTTTGCTCTTGCACCCCCTAACAGTGTGTACATCTTAGTTGAGTACACAGAAGTCCCTGTCCCGACACAATAAGCTCACTGTTCCTAGTTAATTCAAGCAATGATCGAACTGTTCCTCCTTTCTGTATATATACTCTAATAATTTCAGCATTAAACTAAGAATCTTTCACTGAATTCTGTGTCTCTGTGATTTCTTCACAAGCTCGGTACTGAGAAGGTAATAGCAGCATGGGTCAAGGATTTTAATTCTGAGACTGGTATCAGCAAAATCTTAACAGTTTAATGGTGTCAGAGTGGGACATATGCAAGGAGTTAAGTGATATTTTATTTGCCACTGCGTAGATGTCCTTGTATTCTTGAAGTGTGGGTTGAAAATATTACATCGTTTTAATCCGTGATGTTTTCTGCAAACAGTTATCTTAGAGACTTTCACTGAAAGGACTTTCAATGAAGCTCATTTATTAACAGTGGCATTATGCATTCCAGACATTTTGGGGAGGCTAGATGGGATTATGAATACATGAAGCAAACATTAAGTGCATGGGAAGATATTAAGCCTCAGTCGGATGCAGAATATCCTCCCAAGAAAACAGCAATTCAACAGACCTCACAAAAACTTACCATGAACCCTGTAGCACGTAGCTGCCTCCTCCGATTCCCCAAGCACTCTACTGCCATATCATACTTGCGCCCATCTGAGTCCGAAGAAGAAAAGTTTGAGGGCTACACCGGAGTCCTGGAACAGAGCCAAATGTGTAGCTTGGCTTCATGCAAGTTGGTAAATTTTATACCCTGAAACCGCTTAGTGTTATGGAAATAAAAGTAATTTGTCATGCTCTGCCTTTGACTGATAAACCTGGTCACTTCAGATCACATCATTTCACATCACACCAGATAACTTAGTTAACCTGTCCTGATTTTCATTGTATTCTCTTTCATTGTAATCAAGCTTTCATGATCTAGCTCTTCCACCTTTCTGTATATTTATATTCTGATAATTTCAGCATTAAACTAAGAAGCTTTTACTGAACTCTGTGTTTGTGTGACTTCTTCCCAAACTTCGGTACTGAGAAGGTAACACTAGTATGGGTCCAAGAATTGAATTCTGATGCCATTATCAGCAAAATCTCAACAGGATAATTTTTTAGATTCATTTTCAGGAATTAAGCTCATGCAACTTCGAGTGTGAAGGGGTGGCAGAGCATAAACGAAGTCCTCAAATGTGTTAGCGCCCACAAAAGAGGCCCCATTTATGGGGGTTGCTGAGATGTTGCTGCACATTATTTTAAGATGAAAATGTCTGATAATTAAATGATCAACACTCAGGGACCCTCTTTAGTATGTGAGGCCCCAGGCAATTGTCTACCTTACCTGCCCTGTAAATACCCTCTGGGTGTGCCTGATCAGAGGTCCAGTGATTGAGAAAGAGGCAGAGGGTGTGTGTGTGTGTGTGTGTGTGTGTGTGTGTGTGTGTGTGTGTGTGTGTGTGTGTGTGTGTGTGTGTGCGTGTGTGTTCTGGGAAGTGTAGTTCATTCCGGGCATGTCTGTAGGCCTTGACGCATGTTGGGAGAGCTATGATGTTCTTGTGGTGAATCTATAGTTGTAAAAGTCATTGCACACTTCCTTCTGAAGATTTGAAGAATGAGACAATATATCAAATTTGAAGCTTTAATTCCCTGATATACACATCTAGATGTGTTAAACATCTTAGAACATTTTAGGTGAGCAAAAATATTGGAAGTGATAGTGTTATTTACTTTGATTTCCAAGAAGACTATTTGACTGCATATCCCTTCCTTTCAATAAATAATCAAGCGGTGATCCACTGACATCACCAAATTGCTTCACTCTTATTTTGAAATGCTTTTCCATGCTTTTTCGCCCCTTTAGTCTCCTCTTCGGAGGTGAATTGCTGCACAAATCCCAATGTTCATGCTCCAAAATAAACTGGAAAGATTACCTAGAAGAGTGGAGGATATTTGGAGAAGGGTAACACAGGGCTTCCGCTTGACGCTGCTTCCGGTTGACGCTGCTTCCGGCTTGACGCGCTTCCGCTTGACGCTGCTTCCGGCTTGACGCTGCTTCCGGCTTGACGCTGCTTCCGGCTTGACGCTATTATATTACTTTTCTTATTTCTATACTTAAAAAAATATAATAATAATTATTTACTTGCATTTTACAAATATAAACACATTAGTTTAGATAAAACTAATCGTAATATTTGTGTGTGTCGCTAAATTCTGGTTTGTTTGTACAAACATCAATGACTAGCTTCCGATTAGCTTTAGCCCGCTAGCATTGCGATTAGCAGTAACCGCTAGCATCATCTACCACTAGCCTATCTTACGTTTGTATTTCATATTTTGAATTTATCACTGTTCTGTTTACAAAAAGAATATGTCCACCGTCTCCTGTTCTGAGTGCAGATGACTCGCTCGAAGCTACACGGTGTTGCTGGAACTGGAGGATGTGGAGAGGGAGGATCCGCGGCCTACTTGACCAGCAGGCCCAGCGGCAGGAGCCGACGAACTGCGCTTGAATCATCTTGTGCTTCTGTCCACACACCCGCGGTAAACACACAGTGTGGTATTTCCACTCCCAGCCCCTCTACGCTGTGTGTTTCTCTGTGCAGGGATCGTGCAGCCAGGACTTTCCCAGCCGCGGTCTCCGTCACACCGGCGCCAACACACCTCCGGGCCTTGGGTGAACCAGCGGCGGAAGGCTGCACCCCGGCGCGTACGTCTCTCCACCACCGGTGTTCCAGATTCCAACCGGAACCGCGCCCCTCTTCGCCAGACCAGACCCAACGCCCGTGATCGTCGGAGACTCCATCGTGCGGAACGTCCGTGTAGCTTCATCCAAAGGTAAGGTGCGCACACACTGTTTTTCTGGTGCTCGTGTTCTTGATGTCGCTGTGCAGGTATCCAGGATCCTGAAGGACGAGCGCATTGGAGCGGATGTGCTGCACGCCGGGACGAACGACACCAGGCTACGGCAGACGGAGGTTCTGAGAAGAGGGACTTCTAGCCTGATCGAGACGGTGTGAGGCAGATCACCCAGACGCGAGGATCATCGTCTCTGGACCTCTTCCCACATTCAGACGTGGAGCAGAAAAGTTCAGTAGACTTCTCGCGCTTTAAATGAATGGTTAGTCTCTTGGTGTAATGAGCATAATCTAGTGTTTGTTAATAACTGGAATCTGTTTTTGGGAGGCGCCTAGGTTGTTTCGCGTCCTGATGGCCTGCACCCCCAGCAGCGTTGGAGCGAGAACATCTCCAAGGCGCTTCACTCCAAGTGACTGTTCTACGGAAGTACATCTTCTGACAATAACAGTCAGTTTAATCAATGTTCATTTAATAGTCAATCACCAGTAATAAATACTATAGAGACTGTGTCTGTTCCCCGAGCTATACAAATAAATAGGAAATCTCGTAACCTTCGTAAACTCAATTAACATAAAATTAAATCATATTGAATGCACAGTCAGGTTTTTTGATCTGAAGCTAGGGCTATTAAACGTTAGATCTCTTATGTCTAAGGCTCTTATTATCAACGACATCATTACTGACCAGGAATGTAATTTAATGTGTTTAACGGAAACTTGGGTTAAACCAAATGAGTACATAGCATTAAATGAGGCCAGTCCTCCTGGATACAGTTATGTACATCAGCCTCGTTCAACTGGTAGAGGAGGAGGTATTGGTCTTATCCAAAGTGAAAATCTAGTCGTCACACAAAAATATAGTCATAAGTTTAATTCCTTTGAAATTCTTTTATACCAGTGTAAATTACGTAGCCAAAAAAAAAGTCAATTCCTTTTATTTTATTTACAGACCCCCAGGGCCATATACTGAATTTCTAGTGAATTTGCAGACTTTGTATCAAACCTGGTTGTGTCTGTAAATAAAGCATTAATCGTCTGAGATTTTAATATTCATTTTGATAACCTGGAGGACCCCTCTGAGAACAGGTCGTGTCCATCTTAGATTCAGTAGGGATTCATCAGAACGTAATCGGGCCTACTCATAGTGGTGGTCACACTCTTGACCTCATACTAACATACGGACTAAGTATAGAAAATATTGAAATTATTCCACAGTCTGAAGTTATCTCAGACCACCATCTTATCTCATTCATAATCCGTATGGATTATAATATCTCCACCTCGCCTCGCTACCGCGTAAAACGCACATTCACATCAGCTACTGCACTGAGCTTCATAAATAACCTACCAGAGACATCAATTAGATTTGGATCAGCACCTGATCCAGTAGAACTCGATCAGGCAACTGAAAGTTTGGAGTCAACACTCCGTTGCACACTAGATAGAGTGGCTCCACTCAAAAGAAAAATAATTAGACAAAAAAAATTAGCACCCTGGTATAATGATCTAATGCGATCCTTAAAACAGAAATCTAGACAATTAGAACGTAAATGGCGCCAAACCAAGCTGGTGATATTTCAGACAGCATGGAAGGAGAGCCTACTGCAATATAGGAAATCTCTTGCAGATGCTAAAAAGATCTATTTCTCCACCTTAATAGGAGACAACCAAAACAATTCCAGATTCCTCTTCAACACAGTAGCAAAACTAACTAGGAATAAAACCACTTCAGAGGAAAACACTCAATCATTTCATAGCAGTGAGGATTTCATGAAATTTTTCATTTATAAAATTGAAAATATTAGAGATGAAATACAGGCCATTAAATTACAACCGGTCAGTAATATAACAAACCCATTAGATGACAATGTGGCAATACTGGATCAATGTTTAGAGTGTTTTGGTTCGCTTTATAGAGACCAACCTAGCTACACTAATCTCATCAGCTAATTCATCAACCTGCATACTAGATCAAATACCCACATATTTGTTTAAACAGATTTGTCCAGGAGTAGTTAAGTCACTTTTTGAATATAGTAAATTCTTCCCTGACCATTGGCTATGTACCTAAATCTCTAAAATTAGCAGTTATTAAACCATTGATAAAAAAAAAAAACCTGACCTTGACCCGTCCCAATTATCCAGTTATAGACCAATATCGAATCTCCCCTTCATCTCTAAGATTCTAGAAAAGGTAGTGGCAAAGCAGTTATGCTCATACTTAGAAAGGACCAACATTCATGAAATGTATCAGTCAGGATTTAGACCTCATCACAGCACAGAGAGAGCACTAGTTAAAGTAGTAAATGACCTTCTTCTGACCTCTGATCAGGGTTGTGTCTCGCCTGCTTGTGTTACTAGACTTTAGTGCAGCTTTTGATACCATAGATCACACTATTCTCCTTGATAAATTAGAAAATGTTGTTGGCATTAAGGGAACAGCCCTCTTCTAGTTCAGGTCTTATCTGACCGATCGTTATCAGTTCGTAGATATAAATGGTGATTTCTCCATGCGTACTGAGGTTACTTTTGGAGTTCCCCAGGGTTCTGTTTTAGGCCTGCTGCTTTTACTTTATATATGTTACCCCTAGGACAAATTATTCGTAAACATGGAATTAGCTTCCACTGTTATGCTGATGATACACAGCTGTATGTGTCAAGCGAAGCCAGAGGACAGACAGAAGCTTAGTAAAGTTGAGGATTGTGTAAAGGACATTAGACGTTGGAAGTTAACTAACTTACTTTTACTTAATTCTGATAAAACAGAAATACTTTTATTAGGCCCACGTGAGCTAGAAGTAATCTTCCTGACTACACAGTAACTCTGGATGGTCTTTCTGTTTCATCATGTACAGCAGTTAAAGACCTTGGAGTGATTATTGACTCCAGTCTATCATTTGATGCTCATGTAGATAATATTACTAGGATAGCTTTCTTTCATCTCAGAAATATCTCTAAGATAAGAAACATACTGTCACTACATGATGCAGAAATACTGGTTCATTCATCACCTCTAGATTAGATTACTGTAATGCCTTACTGTCTGGATGTTCCAGTAGGAATATAAATAATCTCCAGTTAGTCCGTAATGCAGCTGCTAGAGTCCTTACTAGAACTAGAAGATACGAACATATCACCCCGATCTTATCCACACTGCATTGGCTCCCTGTAAAATTTCGCATTAAGTTTAAAATACTTCTAATAACCTATAAAGCACTACACGGTCTTGCACCACAATATCTAAGCGACCTTCTGGTTTTATATGATCCGCCTACGCCTACTCAGATCAAAAGATGCAGGCTATTTGATATTACCTAGAATAGTGAAGTCTACAGCAGGGGGAAGAGCCCGCTTATAGAGCCGGCCCACAGTTATGGAACAGTCTTCCTATTAGTGTTCGGGACTCAGACACAGTCTCAGTGTTTAAATCTAGGCTTAAAACGTATTTGTTTACTCAAGCTTACCCTGACAAGATTATATCTCACTTCTTCATAGTCCTAATTGTTTTTCACTCATCTCTCTCATTTTTGCCGAGCCCCACACGAATTTATGGAGATATTGGAGATCCAGATCCCCTCTGCCTCTGGATGGGCCCAAATCTTCTGCTGGGACTACGGTTGCTCTAAGGCCATACTTCTCATTTTTCACATTATCTGTGTTACCTTCACATTCTGTGTTACCCAGATGAGGATGGGTTTCCCTTCTGAGTCTGGTTCCTCTCAAGGTTTCTTCCTCAAAAAACATCTTAAGGGAGTTTTTCTTGCCACCGTCGCCACTCAGTGGCTTGCTCAGTTAGGGGATAAATTCCATTTGTTTTCTACCTGTTTGTCTCTGTTTATCTGTTCCTGTTTGTCTCTCTTTAGATGTTTCTGACTGTTTATACCTGTTTTTTATTTCTGTAAAGCTGCTTTGAGACAATGACTATTGTAAAAAGCGCTATACAAATAAAATTGTAATTGAATTGAATATTATAACAGCAAAAGGGGGATTAAGTCTCCATCCATCCACATTCTACCACTTACTCCTTCTTCAGGATCGCTGGGGAACCTGGAGCCTATCCCAGGGAGCATCGGGCACAAGGCAGGGTACAAGGCTGTCAAAAATTTTTGACTCAGAGCTTTGGGATTGGATTATAATGATCTAATATAGTGATCTAATATATATTATTTCCCTCATTTAATAAGGGAACAACAAGATAAGTTAACGGAGATGAAATAATATCAGCTGCTAATTTAAAAATATAAGATTCCACACAAACAGGGCCTTGTGATTTGTTTATATCAAACAATTTGAGTACTCTGTAAACATCAGAAGTCTTAATACGTTAAAAACTGAACTCCTCATTTTGAATGGTTTTATGGGCTTTCTGCATTATTAAAATCAGTGTACAGTAAATCACTTGATAAGTATTCACCGATTTTAATAGGCCTTGATCTGATGCATAAATTGAACTTTTAATGATGGGTTTTGAAGTTATGTGTTCCCAGTTGTCTGTCTCCAGTTTCCAAATTGGACAGTGATGGTGGCATCCCTCATCCTGAACTCGCTAAATACCTACGTGGCACATTATGGGCTACATAAGGTTGAATTAACATGTACACAGTATAAGCTAAAGTGAAGTACTGTATAGTCATCCTGTGTCCTGTAAACAATATCCTCCATCTTCCGAAAAGGATGAAGGGACATGCCCACTTAGTCTAGCATTATTACAGCAAACTGTGATAACAACTGTGATAAGTTCTGCAATAGAACACACCCAGTAACCAATGTATAAGGATGAAAGAGGATGGCAGTTTAGAAAAAGTTGCAAAATCAATTAACTAGTCATCCCAGTAGCTCCATTACCTTTAGAATGTTGTATAAAAATATGCATATATGTCACTACTGTAACCTATTCCATTCTACATGATATTATTATTTTTCTGTTGTTGAACTGTGATCAGCTCTTTTTCCAGTGTACCTGCATGTGAGAGCTGAAGGTTGTTACTCCTTTAACATTCCTAGATCAGTAGTACACCTGGGAGCATCTCCTTCAGGGGCTGTGGACTCTCTCCGGGGTTTATTCCTCTGTAGTCAGAGACTCCTCGCTGCCGCTCCCCAAGGCCGACAGGACATGATTGGGGTCATCCTTCACCCCATAAAGCACAACAAATGTTAAGCCTTTTGGATGTTTATCAAGTATGGTCTGCAGTGGATCACTGTTTGCTCTCTTCATGACAAAATCCTGAGATCTAGGTGTTCTTTGGAAATGCCTGACATTGAATGGACTTATGGTCTGCACCTGTACTATGACTGGCAAACTACAACAAAGACTTTTTCTTACATGTGACTCAGAGAGGGGCACCATTGGGGGGGGGTCCTGGCTCAGGAGTGTGGGGCACTTTGCAAGGTCTTTAGTTTATTTATTGAAAACATTGGATTTGGTGGCACTAGGATTGCCAGCCCATTTATGCTTCAATGGCTGGAGCTGCCCTTGTAGTGCAGATCACTGGGAAAAATTGCTCTCTCACACATTGCTCTCACACATTCATAACACCAGGTCATTTCTATTTTGAAAGAACAGGATGTGAGGTTATTCGATGTGCCACCCAAAATGTAACTCTTAAACCTATTTGTGTGTCTAATACACCAACTGTAGTGTTGTATTGCCTATTTAATTCTGTGGAGCCAGTCACTGGGAACACTCACGATTGCCTAACCGGAAATTCATACTTCCTCGAGCTTAAATTTATTATATTTTTTGACGTTCCATCTGAAAGATTTTTGTGTCTGAAATTTCACAAACCCTGCTCTGCCCAAGTGGCTGAATTAAAAGCCATCACTACATAGTGCAAACTGGTTAAGGGTAGAAATTTTTTCGTTGACCAGAGAGGTAGTTCCTAGATCTGGCGTACCATCTCAAGTTTAATGCACATTTGTGCTGACAGGAAACATATTTCGTAGACGCTCTACCTCTTGCACTAATGACCTATCGCATGCAGACAAACAGAAACATGTATCTAACACCGCATGAAATGCTTACGGTTCGACCCATGTCTGTGTCTGTTCCTTATAAGAACGCTGCCACTGGAGCAATTGCAGATGGAACCAAGAGCATATATGAGATAACCAACTGTTATGTATGAAACTATCTATTCACAGGAACAGAGTGTGGGTCATTATCATGTGTGAGGCATTACTGCCTCAACAGGGGGTGGTGTTCACACAGAGATGGGAGACCAGGAGCAGTGAGAGAATGGCTGAAGCAGCTGACTATAAGAACATTTGACCCCCGATCCCCCGAGTATGCTCGAGGATCCTTCGATGATGAGGTGGTGTAACACATGAAAGTCCTGTACGTAAGCTGCCAATCAAGAGACATTACCACAGAACTCTCAATTCAATGGTAGACCAGGATGAGAAGACGATGTAATGAGCCATTCCCTGGGTGTAAGTGCTAGCCTAACCTCTCTCAAGGGTGTGGCGCCCAAGGGTACGTAAAGTGCCTGGGCGAAGAGATACTGCCAACAGAGACTGTCAATTTGGGTTGTTATAAAATGTTTGTGATATGACATGTGATGTGCAATGAAGTGTGATGCAATCAGGCACAAGAAAAGTACAATGGTGCTGTCGAACACATGGTGCTGGCAGGGTGGGAATTTTCTGCCGTAGAGTTTTTTTCACCCACCCCTGAGTAGAATTTTGATTTTAGAGCAGAAGCAACACACTGTGCAGTCCTAACAAATAAAAACTGAGGGCAGATAGGCCAAGTTAAGAAAGATAGAGGTGTGTAGATTCAATCAAGTATTTACTTGTATTAGCCACTCATACTAACACTATTTAGGGGTAAACAGTTAATCAACTTGTAATCAAAGGAGTCAGGGTTCAAAACAATATATACGCATAGTTTGTGAGGCTTTATAGCCTCAGAGGGAGGAAATGTTGGAAATAAAAGATACATGAAATAAAACACGAGGGTATGAGTAGTATGTAATTTTAATGAAAATTCACTGGGCTGACGTTCACTTAAGACACAACACATGCAGATAAGCAAGGCGCAAACCATACATGTATTTCATTAGTGCAGTAGGCTTACGCGCGTTGGTGAGGTACATCTGCACGCAGGGTGAAGGTCAACTAAGAGACACACACAGAGTCCTGTGTGTATGCAGAAAACAGAAATTAATCTGTTTCATATTCTGTTTCATGAAAAACTATTATAGGGTAATGTACATGCAAGCACTATAAAAAATACGAAATGTAGAACAAACATAAAATTTACTCATAATGTAGAGATAGTGTGTTAAAAATGTCCTTTCTCTATGAAAATCCAGTCAGGAAGTGACACAGACAAGGTCAAGTTATTCTTAAAGAGTGAAACAAGACAAAATATATTTTGGAGCTGGAACTGAACCTACGTGATAAGGGTCACTCAACAGTGCCAATTGATGTACGCAATGGTGTTCCGGATAGCTAACTCTAAACATATTGAAAACTGTATAAATAGAAGAGCTTCAGCTCTGGTTTTTTGGATCATCCTTGGGACGTCTCAACTGTGTGATCTCATGCAACAATAAATATGGACCCTTGCCTCTCCTCATTCACAGGACCGGTGTCTTACTTTTGTCCTTCAACTGGTTAATGTATGTGAGTATCTGTTTCTATGTTACATATTAATTGTCTTTTAGGCAAATTTTGATACAAAAAACCCTCTAGTGGTCATGTCCAACAGCACCTCCAACCAACTTTGCCAAATTCACCTTTACCTTCAATGGTCGCCATACCATTGACCATACCATTGTACACTGAGAGTCCCATGAGTAGAATGCCTAAAGGATGGGCTAGAAACTAAACCCATTCCTGACTGATCAAGTGACTGAGCAAAGTTCAACAAAGTTGAACAAGGTTCAACTCTTGCTCTCGTGTTGTCACCTGGGGCCATCTTCTCCATGTGGTCTGATCTTAACAGTGTTCCCACTTCCTCAATGTAGTTCACAATCTCAAACACAGTGGAGCGCCAGACATCCTGAATCTTACAGCAACCATGAAAATGATTCTTACAAGGGGGGGTGGTTTTGGGGTTCTTTTAAGCGGGGGGGGGGTGTTTTTGTTCTTGGTTTGGCTCTTTTTGTGGTTCTGTTGTTTGGCTGACTATCGTCTTTAAGTGGGTTGGGTTGTTTTTTTTTTTTACTTTTTTTGTTTTTGGCCTCCCGATCTGGGGGCCCCTTTTTTTTTTTTTCTTCCTTCCTTACACAGTGCCAGGGGGGGGGTTTTCCTTCTGTATGGGGAATGGTGCTTCTGCGGTAAGACCCCATCCACCCTTTTTATGTATTTTTTTTTTTCCCCCTTTTTTTTTTTTTTTATACCAAATCAAGCAAACTATCCACTGGTAGCTTAGGTTTTGGCCAAACATCAACTCATATGGGTAGCGGCGAAGTCGATTGGTGCATCAAAAAGGAGCGTGGAAGCAATTGTTACAAGGCTACTAATTTCAGCTACAAATCCATTGGCCACCCCAATAGCTCCATTGTGCCCACTCAAAGTCCCAGCTGAAAGAATCCACATAGACCTCATCAGGCTTTTTAGAGAGCAAGAGGGTATTGATTTGATTTGTGTTATTGATTGATTTGTGTTAATTGTGTTAATATTACATGGAACATGTAGACAACCAGTGCCTCCATGCATGGTGAACACACACTATTGCATAAGAACTTTTCTGAATCATCTCCTGGTTGACCAAGACACTGTGTTCATTACACAGCAAAGGTTGCGGGTTCCAGGGGAAATTTTCCACTGTATTTTCACATCTACTCTTTGGCACAAGCCTCATGAATGTGAAACAGTGTAAAGCGCTTTGGAACCACTAAGGTTAAAAAGCCGTTATATAAGTGCAGACCATTTACCATTAACATGCCTGCTCCTGCCTCCGGTCTTTGGGATCAGCTGGCTGTACATTTCCAGACATGTACTTAAGCCTTGTCAGTCTCCATCCCCGTGGCTGACGTTGCCATTGCTTTGTACAGCAGATATTTGGTTACATGTGTTGATTTCTCCTGTGTATGACCTTCTGCCTGTTCTTGACTTTGTATCTGCTCTGTCCTTTTAAGTTTAATGATTCAGCTCCCAAACTGCTCGAAATGTGGGACGGGTTCTAACTCTTCACCAAAACTGCTTTATCCTGGAGAAGAGGTTTGAGGTGAGACTCTTGTCATACGCCAGTCCTGGTGAGTTTATTATTCTTAATGCTGAAAGAAGAAAAGCATCAGTGTAAACACACAACATCAGCATAAATACCAACACACACACACACAAACACAGACATACACATTATTCAGTATGATACAGTAGAGTGGAGACAGTAAGTCAGTTACTCACTACAATCTCTCCAGTTTACAGTGTGGATCCTTCAGTAGATCAGAGAGCAGCTTCACTCCTAATCTCCTGGATTATTATAATTCAGATCCAGTTCTCTCAGGTGTGATGAGGAGTTTGACCTCAGAGCTGAAGCCAGAGCAGCACAACCTTCATCTGTAATACTGCAGTTATAAATGCTGCAAAACAAAACCCTTCTCACACTTAACACCTCGGTTTTAGCTCTGAAAACATCAACTACACAAAATCTTTATATACAGAACATTTTCTCCATCTCACACACACAACAATGACAATATATCACATCACTACAATTACAATCACCTCAGATGGAAACTGGATGTAGCTGTGTTTATTAAAACTCTGCTCTGTGTGTGTGTGTGTGTGTGTGTGTGTGTGTGTGTGTGTGTGTATACCTCAGTGTCTCCAGTGTACAGTGTGGATTCTCCAGTCCAGCACAGAGCAGCTTCACTCCTGAATCCTGTAGGTTATTTAGACTCAGGTTCAGTTCTCTCAGTCTGGAGGAGTTTGAGCTGAGAACTGAGGACAGAACTCTACAGCTTTCCTCTGTCAGATTACACTCCCACAGCCTGGAAGAGAAATGATGAAGTGTTAGATTTATTTATCTGATGTGAAATAAGGTGTTTCCATCAGGTGGGAAATATAGTGTTTACCTGAATACAAGGTTCTAATGTCAGGATAAAAATATAAAATTAACAGCCTGTGTATAAACAATAAACTAGTATTGGCGAGAAGTGTGTGATTATGTGAGAAGTGATGTAGATATTTCAGCATTAACACAAAGCTGAGTTTCACAGAGATGCTAAAACTGCTGGAGGTCATTGTTCTTTGGAGCTTAATCTAACTTTCACACACATACAAATCACATAACACACACATACACACACAGAAAAAACAAAGGTCAAGAGCAGAAGCAATGCTAATAAACACCATGTAAAATACACACTTTAATAAGTTTTACTCAATAAAACACTATGCCTCATCACGGTGGAAGTCAGCATAAAATTGGAGATAAGAAATTAATCAGTGTCTCCCAGCTACACCTGAAATGTCGCACAGAGCAGTTTCCATCGAATCATGCGAGTACTGAACTGAGTTCTATTTAGAGGCTTATTATGCTTAGATGGTGAAATAAATACACACACATCATGTCAAAACGCAGGCCTGGCTAAATATTCATGCACAACACAGCCGGTTATGCTTAAGTGAACGTAAACAATTGGGGGAAAGCGGAGGTGTCTCAATACAGTATATTAGGTCTGTGCATTACGTCTTAAAGTGACAGCAGTCTAATAAACCTGCTGCTGTCTGTGTCATTAATGTTCATCAAACAAGAGAATGTCACTCACTCACTCACTCATTTGACTGAATAACTTCAGTAAATCTAATAAGAATCACTGTATATGTCGCACAGTGAAGTTAATTTCATTTTACATTTAATTGTTTTATTCAATTTCCGTAGTATTTCTTACTTGAATACTACTGATAGACATAACTAAGAAAACATATCGTTATCGTGAAACGTATCGTTTAGTCATATCGCCCACCTCTAAATATTAACATTTGGTAATTCCAGTCTTGAATTACACGTAAAATGTAAAAAATTTCCTTCTTAATAGTAAATCTTACAAACCCTGCTGATGTTTTTTTTATTATTTTAGAAATTAAAATGAAAAATGTTACAAGAACAAAGCTGTGTTCAGAAATGAGTTTGTTGTGATTCATAGACAGATTACAAGCAATAATAAATCATGAAGCTTGTTGTTATGACTTGCTGCTAAATGTAACTCTACTCTGTACTCTGTACTCTCTCACTCACTCACTCACTCCAGACTATATAACTGTGGGAGAGAGGCATCAAATCACGAAAACGTCAACTTGAACTGGAGGACACAATATTGTGTGATACAATAACAAAACAGCTTCATTTGTATTTTCATACACTTGAACACTACTAAATACTGATTTTTAAAAAATCATAATGATCTAATTTAAATTTTATTTGATTACTTATTTATTTCTTAAGGAATTTTTAGGTTTTGATATTGCATTTGTATCTTTAATGTTGTGTTGCAATATTTTAGTTTTAAAGGTAACCTATAATGCAAAATTCATTTTTAAAGGGTGTTTGAACATAAATGTGTGTCGGTAGAATGTGTACACAACGACCCTATGATGGCAAAAATCCACCCACCCTTTTTATTATATTCACAATAAATCATAAACATAGTCAAATACAAGTCAAAATGAGCCAATATGTTTTCGCCTAACGCGGACGTCATGTTGGAACAAGACCTGCCTATGGACTCTGCCCTATTAGCATAGCTCCTCCCTTGAGTGAGCTGCACACAATCAGTCATGTTCTCCGCTGGCGAGTAGCTACAGTGATGAGGAAAATGTCTCAGCTTCATAAGCTTTGTAAGTGTTCTGTTGTTGGCTGTAAGAATAAACATGAGAGTCTGCATGTATTCCCGGCCTCAGAGACACTGAACACGCAGTGAAGTTATATTTTTGAAGGAAATGAGCCCCAAAAATACCTAAAATCATCTCACACCAGACAGTTTTGTAAATGAGGGTCAATACAAAGCAGGATTTAATAAAAACCTTGATTCTCAAGCATGGATCAGTACCCACTGTTCGTGATCCAGCTTCATATCCATAATACGTAAATATCGCACTTCATATTTTGGGAATGTTTGCAAATGAATTTTCCGAATAAGCTTGTTAGCAGATTCCATGGTTAATGCAGATAAAGTGCCAGAGTTATGTCGTCATTTTTATTTTTAACCTGAAAACACACCTTTATTTGCTGCACAGAACAGTTAGGTGATTGTCTTTTTGAAAACTGTTGTAAACTCTCTATTCTCTCAGATATGTATAAGTATGTTTAGGTTTTAGTTTAATTTCTGTCTCATGAGCTTTCTAGAACCTGTCTGTTGTGTATGTACGTAAACATGTCACCATAAGAACTTCTGTTTTTGCTAGGCGAAACCATACGATCACACCATATATGTTCAACAACTGCTGTACATTCTTGTACTGCCTAAGATGCTTTTCATGTATGTGGCCAGACAGTTCAACTACCATATTATTTCCACACAGCAGTACGCCTATACACGGCTATTTGTACCTATAAAGCCTCTGTTATTCTACGAATAAATCGGAAGTCTCTTTGAACTGCTCTGGTTGCCAGTGTGTTAACCCACATGCGCCAGTTTTTCTTTTGAGTAAATTAATCAGAGTCAAGAAAAGGCTGTTACTTGCTTTATCCTAACAATTTGGTGTCAGAAGTGGATTTCTCCAAATCAGGGTAAGTGATCATTTTTTTGTTTTTTTCCCTGATGTGGTGAATTTCCGAACTTTTAAATGGGAGTGATTGTCTGGGTTTAGGATAATCTGTACTCTGTGAGATCCTCTGCAAACGTCACCCCAACGACTGCCTTATAATAGAAATAGGTATTATTTTCCTGTTTGCACTTTTGTGGTTTGCCAAGGAGTGTATTTTGTATTGTTTGTATTGTTTGTTGTTTGTATGTTCAGTGTTAAGTTTTTTTTTCCAGGCATGGGAAGGTATTACTCTACCCTGGTCCTCCGTCAGAGGGAATAATTCCGTGATTGGGTTGAACCCATTTCTGGGGGTTTAGATACTGTTCCGTATCTTGATTGTTTGAATGGATGGTCAATGCTGTGTTCTCCCCAGTTACAAATGATATCTCTTCGCGCGTTTTTTGAACCTCGCAGTTCTAGCACAGATTAAACTGATAATTTACAATGGTGAATGAGATCCAGATTGGCACAAACATTATAATGTTAAAACTAAATTATCTAAGGCATTTATTGTATGAAAAAAACACCATGCACACTTACACAAAAACTCAAATTATGATTCTTTGGTGCACTCCCGCACCTGTGCGACGCAGAGCGTAGCACACACACACACACACACACACACAGAGCCTCGCGTCCGGAAGACACAACTACAACCAAGAAAAAAAAAAGTCTCTCTCCTCCTAATCCTTTAAATACTAACATTCCATTTGTAAACATGTTCTTATCCTGCTCAACTTGCATGCAGCACGCGCATAAGATGCATTGTACAGAAATAGAGGAAGCAGAGAGGTGTACAGTTTTGTGCAGAATGGACCCATGCAGTTTAACATGGCATTTAATTCGCCACAAATAAAGAAATGACCCATGATTGAACTAAACATCTCAGGTACGGTATATGCCTTTTTATTGTTATTGGTACTGGTTCCACTATGTTATCAATTGGAAAAGACTACACTGGGCCTTTACCCTGTCTTCTGTGAGCTCTGTGGGTATTGAGGGATAGTGACTGAGCAGTACACCACCGTTGTTTTTACGTCCATGTTTGGATCCTGAATTACTTTTTTCAACATTGATTTGTTAATATGCCTGGAGTGTCCTTTAATTTGCTAGCGAAAGATATGATGAGCAAATTACATCTAACCTTGCTTTCTCTGGTTCTAAATTAGTAGTTTCTACAACTCTACTTTCTGAAACCACAGTTAAACCACCCAAAGTCATCTGTTCAATGTGTTTCACTCTGTTTTCTCATTCTGAGTCACCTGGTCCGAGGTTGAGTTGCCTGCCAGATTTTCTTTGGGCTCAAGAAAAATAGGATATGTATTCTGTATTCCATATCAGGCTAAGCTGAAACATTCTAATCAAGTTCATCTAAAACAATATCCACTCTCTGAATCTAAAGTCTGTGGTATTGATTTTATTAAAAAAAAAAAAAAAAAAGGCGTATTAAAACCCTGTGTCAGTTCTTACAATACACCTGTTAATCCTGTTCCAAAAACCAGATGTAACCTGGAGATTCACACAGGCCTTACGCGAGGATTAATGAGATTGTCATCTCTGTTTCACCTGATGTACATACTATTATCACTCTAATTCCATCTCACCATGCATGGTTTAGCTTGGTGGACCAGTGTTCTGCATTTTTTTTTTGTCGTTTCGTGGTAGAGGAGACGCAGCCGCTGCTTGCTTTCACGCATCGGGATGATGACAGCTGACATGGACTCGTCTTCCACAAGGCTACATTGACTCACCAGCTGTGTTCTCACGAGTGGTCAGAGACTCATTACAAGATCTAAAGCAGTTGGCTGTGAAGGATTTCAAGGTGTCCAGAACCAAACTACAGCTCTGTAAAACTGAAGTAAAGTATCTAGGCTTCCTTCTTTCCAAAGGACAACAATGGATCTCTGATGATCGTATAACTGTGGTCTCTACACCCATGAACACTCAGGTGTGACCTAAACATTAGACACCGTAGCTGCTGGACTCCCCGTGTGTCTCGTGCGCAGTGACTCATCTAATCATGGATGCAGAACGAATGGTATTTTCTCATCCTTTGGTTTTACACACCACACATCAGGTAAAACAAGTTCTCTCAAACATTGAAATGCAACACATGACCGCTAAACATAGAAGTTATGAAACAAGTCTGTTTCACTTCAAATTTAACCATAAAGTGCTCAATCGCACAAGACACAATCCGCGTACCTTTATCGGCTTCTAAATTCACAGGCTGATGCTGAGCCTGTAAAAATTTATCATGATTGTTTAACAGAAATCGTGGCATCATGTAGCATAAGAAGTGATTTATGTGATATTCGCTCACCTGTGCCTGAATTTTACGAAAAGGACAGAAAGTGACAATTTTCATTGATTCTAGCTATGCTTTTGGTGTAGCACATGATTTTGGACGGATTTGGCAACAACGTGGTTTCAGGTCTGCAGATGGAAAACTCATTTCACATGGTTCACTTCCTCATTCCCTCACCATTGTCAAAACAAAGGCGCATCTAGTAGGTAACACTGCAATGCTTTAGCTGACCGACATGTGAAATTAGTTGCTAAATCATAAAACTCTTGAGTAGTTATATCATACACTTTCTGTCAAACTGTCAATTAAAGTGTTGTGCGTGATAATTTATGACCCCCTGTGCTTCCCTGACTGACAGGTCTGTAGGGGTGGGAGGGAGGTAACCCTTATCAGCTGTATCAGCTGATCAATCTGGCTCCTTTGTGTCTGGGCAGTGGGGTAGAGGGTGTGTGTGTGTGTGTGTGTGGGGGGGGGGTTATGTTAATGAGTTTGGTTTTTTTGGGGGGTGTGAATTATGTCTGGAAAGAAATAATGTTTTTAATATGGGGATATGTTTGTGTTACTGTGTGGTGTTATTTCGTTTGTGTAAACACAGTGTTAGAAAACCTTGATGTTTGAATGTGTACATATAGGAGTAGAATATTTGTTTTGTGAAAATAATGAAAACAAATGTTGATTACATTTTTAAGGATCCCTGCTTACCTTTCAATAAAAAGTTTAGGAGTTAAAGCAAAGTTTTTAAAAATAATCTGTTTAAAAGAGTCGTTTGTATTACACACATTCTAAACAAAAACATTTAGGATGTAAAAATGATTAAAAGAGCTGTTTAAAAAGAATCCGCATTACTAGGCTTCCAAAATCACATAAAAACTTTAGGCTGTAAAAATGGTTGAAAGAGTTGTTTAAAAAGAATAGCGCGATATACATGACTTCTAAAACAAAGATCCTCACGAGGTAAAAATGTTAAAGTGTCGTCTAAAAGAATCGGCCGTAATGTTTAAACTAGGAGATAAGGTTTTTCCAGAGATGTATTCCATTCGCTGTTAAAAGCAGTAACAAAATGAAAACGAACACAACCTCTCACTTGCTAAACCCTGCCCACACATACGTGTATTCAGACACACCTCCCTCTCTCTCTCTCTTCTCTCTCTCTCTCTCTCACTCCGCTAAACACACCCACACACGGGTTTCCAACATGGCCAGCACTTTCTGTCAAAATGACAATCATGGCGGTAGAACTAGAGGGCTAATATATGGCCCTGTCCTTCTTAGGTCTGTGTGTCTCTAGGAGTGCTTAATTTATGGCCCTTGCTTCTTCCTGACCCACAGTTCTGTAGGTACATCTAATTTATGACCAGGGGTGGTAGGGGTGATAGGTGTGGTGGGGGTAACCCTTTTCATTGTATGAAACATTCCCTAACATAACCTACATTCATAGGTTATGTTAGATGCCACACTCTCCTAGGTAATAATGAAATGAAAAAAAAAACTTGAATATGAAAATGAATCAAGACAGATCCAAATAAACATGGTTCCAATGAAAAGTAAAGCTACACGTTCTCTTCCTCTAACTTGTTCAGTACTTGTAATACAGATTAAATTTGTGTGGGCAGATGATGTAAACTATGGATCTGGTCCAATGTTATTTGGGAACAAAGAGCAAGCTGAATTTTCTCAACATAAATTTTTGTGTAGTTTGTTATCAGATTGTCTAGATTTAGATCACACATCTGTTGAACAAAGATTTCCTCTCCCGTGCTGTAACGATGGCTGGAAACTAGGACTTAATGGCACATACTGTAGAAAAGTCATATAGAACATAGAGAAATCTCATTCAGCACTTTGGGAAATGAAGTCACAGCTGCCTTTTATTCTGATCACAACCAGACAGTTACATTGTTTCTGAGTTTAGTCTTTGTTTAGACTTTTTGATGCTGAAGAAGCAAAAATCTAAGGAACCCTTAACATTCAGACTAATGATTTGCAAGGTCTGAACACACTGCTTGAAAAGAAACATGTATAACAAAGTTGAAAAGGTAGAAAGGGATCTATGAATTAGTTAATGGGCTCTCTCATTCTATATATCACTATTAAACGTAGTGCTTAACAGATACATAGCAGACAAATATACATATAGACAGTTTTATTTTGTACAAGCATACCAACTTAATCTTCACCTATCATCATTACCTGTTAACGAAATCTGTCACCACCTAATAAAACAATTTCAAGTAAGTAAGTATACAAACTGACGCTATGATAAAAGAACAAAACAATGAACCTTTCTTAAAGAAATTCCTAAATCCTCTGACCATGTATATGGCTGTGCCATCTGTCTGTTAAATAAATGCCAGTCCTTCAGGCTGAAAAAGAAGGATCAAAATATTCTGCAGTAGTTTGGCACTGTGACTCAAAAAGTTGTTTTTCATCTGACATCTGAAAGCTAACTACTATCCCCAACTGCCGTACATTACTGATAATGCTCTTACACTTAAGAGGCTGAATACCATACCTTGTTAAATATTATGTTTTTCATTATTATTCTTATATATCTGAAATTACTTTTTGCCTTTTGTTATATGTTGACATGGTAGAAGACGTGTCAATGGGCAATGCTGTTGTGAAGGTGACCCTGCACAAGGACGTTTCTTTGCATCTGTAAGTGACTAGTCACCATAATCTTTCACATGGTATTCATGAGGTGCCATAAGTTTCTGCTACTCCATGTATCATGCTGAAGTTTGAAAAAAATCAAATCGTTTGACTTAATATCCGCGCAGTAGTGTACACATCATTTCTTCCTATTTGTTATTAACTTTTATTGCATGCCTAAAAGGAATAAAAGTTATTTGCCAGATTCAGATGCTCCTAAACAAATTGTTATAAAGTACGAGTTTGTAACTAATCAACAAAGACTGTACTATCTTTTCTAATATGCTGCATTTAATATGGAAAATATATTTTCACAGAAATATTTCATAGATTTTTTTTACACTAGTTTACACTAAACGTCTAATATTCTGTTCTGTTGGAAATTTGACTTAACTGTTCAAATATTTTGGAACCTTTAAAAATAATTCGCCTGCTTCTATAACTTTGGCTTATAGTGTATATAACTGCTCTCTGTCATAAACCCATACGAGGAAATAAAAAGTAATAAATTTTACTCCAGATCAGGAGTGGGTAAAGACATCCTGGTGATCTGATCTATATTATATATACATCCTCTCTGAGGATCATGTTGGTATGTTCCCAAGTCAAAGTACTGTAGAACTCCTAAGCATTAGGTCACCTCATCATACTCTTTCCATACCATCGTGCTCTTTGCCTGACAAAGCAATTACATTCTATGTCAAAACATATTTGACAGTTGGGTCTAATTCTAAAATCACCAGATACCAAATGTACAGCAGTTTTTGTCTGGTTGCCATCACAAAATAAAAATGCTTAAAACTTAAGTAACGTAGTCACGGAGGGTGTGTACATTTGTCCCTCTACATTAATGGTGGGGATCCTTATAGACTGTGGAACATAAATGTTCTCAGTGTCTCCACCAATTTATTTCACATTTGAAGTACAACCATTTTTATTTTTTACCATTATGGACGAAACACACGTTTCTTTTTAAAACATCATCTTTAAATGTTTTTCTACCTCCTAAATAAACCCCGGCCTTAAGACACCGATCTTTGGAGTTGTTGACGCCCTGCTCAGGGTTAGACAACAACGTCTTTACTATATCTTCATGAATAAATTGCAAACCTAACATCTTGTTGGTGTTGTTTTTTCTTGGAGCAGAAGTCAAGTTCTCTCTCATTTCAACAGGTTCTCTTGTTGATGGAAACACAGTGTGGCTCTAGGGGGTATTAGGATTTCCGAGCAGACATTGTAACAGATAGTTGCAGAGTTTCTTCTGTGTTTTAACTACAGCTTCTTATTTTATCACTGAGACTCACGACTCTCTCCTTAATTCAATAACATAAACACATTTGTAAGCGTTCTGGTCAGCAAAACCCCCAGAAATCACACGTCTCTCTCTCTCTACACAGACAAGCAACTGCCAGGAAAGATCACACTTTCGGATCAAACAGTGTTACAGAGGTCATGAATTTACACGACTTGACTGTCAGCCAGTGGGGACATGGGATGTCAAAGCATACACAAAATGTCTGTATTTAGCGGCAGTTCTGTATAAGTATCCTCATTGGCGAAACCATTTTCCAAAATCTTGTTTATAGTTGAAACAAACCGCACCATTCTTTTAAACAGCACTTTTAAACATTTTACCTCCTAAAGGTTTATGTTTAGAATGTATGTAAAAACATTTTTTTTACATTTCTTTGGCCATATCAATGGTTTATCTGTTTCAGGGGTTTTATTTCAGTAAATGTTTATTCAGTCATGCCGTTCTCCCAAACACGTAATCAACAGTTGTTTTCATTTATTTCACAAACAAACATTCTGCTCTTATATATTCACATTCAACCATCATGCTTTTCTAACACTGTTTACACAAACAAAATAACCCACACAGTAACAAAAACACATGCATATATTGAACATTGATATTCTTTTCAGACATATTTCACCTAAACCATCCTTAAGCTTCAAAATAAAACAATACCACAAAAGTATAATTTCAGAAGCAACATTCTTTTATATCACAAAAAGGTACACATTTGTGTGTGATTAATTCAGGGAGAAACACGTTTCACAACAGTGTCATTAACATAAACACATTTGTTGGGAGATAATCCCCCCACAATACACAAAACATACACCCCAAAGGAAGGGAAAGACACAACCCAGACATACAGGGGCCAAAATGACCCACTCATACAATGAAAAGGGTTACCCCCACCACCCCTGGTCATAAATTAGATGTACCTGGCCATGTTGAAAACCCGGTGTGTGGGTGTGTTTAAGAGAGAGAGAGAGAGAGAGAGAGAGAGGTGTCTGAATACACGTATGTGTGTGCAGATTTTAGCGAAGTGAGAGGTTGTGTTCATTTTATTTTGTTACGGCTTTTACACAGCGAATGGAATACATCTCTGGAAAAACCTTATCTCCTAGTTTAAACATTATGGCGATTAAAAACATTATTTATTTTCAGACGTATTTCACACCCCCAACAAGAAAAAACCTCATTGCCAATCAGCATGGACTGGAGGGGAAAACCCGCAGCATGGGGGAGAAAACACACACAGCCCCAGCGGTACCGAACCCCAGACCCTGGAGGTGTGAGGAACGTGCTAACCACTAAGCCACTAAATGGGCTTGCAACATGCCTTAGCAAAAGAAATCATCACATGTTTCGGTTTGCCTTTGCAAATTGACTCGGACAAAGGTACTGTTTTTACTTCACAAGTCACATGACATCTATGCGACTATTTTGCTATGGACTGGAAATTTCATATTCCCTGCCACCCACAGTCACTTTAAAAGGTCACCGCAGACTTAGAATTGTCTTCTATTTATATTGTCCTGCGTTTCATTTGGACAAAAGAGGACAATGTTGGAAACTCTCTATTCCCTCAGATATGTATAAGTATGTTTAAGTTATAGTTTCATTTCTGTCTCATTAACTTTCTAGAACCTGTCTGTTGTACCAGTAAACGTCCCCATAAGATCTTCCTCTTTTCTGTTAGGCGAACCATACCATCACACCATATATGTTCAGCAACTGCCGTACATTCTTGTATTGCCTAAGATGTTTTTCATATGCGTGGCCAGACAATTCAACTACCATATTATTTCCAAACAGCAGTACGCCTATCGACTATCTTGTTATACCTATGAAAGCCTCTGTTATTCTATGAATAAATTGGATGTCTCTTTGAACTGCTCTGGTTGTCAGTGTGATTATTTAGTCTCTCCGGCACCACATACGCTCCGTGATAACCTACATGCGCTAGTTTTTCTTTAGAGTAAATGTAGCAGAGGCAAGGCAGACAGAGGAAAAGTGAAGATAAAGCTGTTGCACTTTATCCTAACAAAAACTGTGTAGTTTTTCTGTGAATCACTTTACACTAGGCTGTTTTGTGAATAAGTTTGTTAGCAGATTCCACAGCTAATGTAGTGTCAGAAGCAGGAGCTGGTCTCTTCTGGAAAGGGGGCGGGGCACAGAAGCTCATTTGCATTTAAAGAGACACATACCAAAACAGCCTGTTTTTGCTTCCACACAAAAGAGGCATTTACAGCAGGGTATAAGATCTGTGGCATATTTTGGGCAGAAACTTCACAGACATATTCTGGGGACACCTAAGACTTGAGCCATCTTGTAAAAAGACTTAAAATAGGTGTACTTTAATATTATATTCGTAATTTTATTTTATTTTCCATTGTGAAACACGTTGAGCTGGATTTTATGTATGAAATGTGATATATAAATAAAGTTATTATTATTATTATTATTATTATTATTATTATTATTATTATTATTATTTCTGTTGTTGGTGTGTGTGTGGGTGTGTGTACCTCAGTGTCTCCAGTGTACATTGTGGATTCTCCAGTCCAGCAGAGAGCAGCTTCACTCCTAGATCCTGCAGGTTATTGTTACTCAGGTTCAGGTTCTCTCAGTCTGGAGGAGTTTGAGCTGAGAACTGAGGACAGAACTCTACAGCTTTCCTCTGTCAGATTACACCCACTCAGCCTGGAAGAGAAATGATGAAGTGTTCGATTTTTTTATCGGATTGTGAAATGAGGTGTTTTCATCAGGTGGGAAATAAAATATTTACCTGAATACAAGGTTCTAATGTCAGGATAAAAATATAAAATGAACAGCCTGTGTATAAACAATAAACTAGTATTGGCATGTTATTAAAGTAAATGTGTGTGTAATGTACACTGATCTACACGCTGTAGAAATAAATGTACTTTGTTCTGATGTGAGAAGTGATGTAGATATTTCAGCATTAACACAAAGCTGAGTTTCACAGAGATGCTAAACTGTTGGAGTTCATTGTTCTTTGGAGCTTAATTTAACTTCCACACATACAAATCACATAAACACACACACACACACACACACACACACACACACACACACACAAAAGAAAAAACAATGAAACAATGCAAATCCACACCATAAAAAATACACTGGGCCTCATTTATCTCAATGGATACAAATTAATTTCTTCATAAACAGTGTGTAGTAGCATTTACACAAGAACTCTTTAATGTGCAAATTAAAATGTAATGTTATGGAACATTTACAGGATGTTGAGAGAAAAGGTTGATGAGGTTTTGGATCAGAGTTAAATGGGCGGTGGCCACTCAGCACAAGAGCTAGCTCTTTATGTGCATGAGCTGCTTTATCTGCTCTTTATTCTGACCCTCAACCCAGTGTTTCTCCACCAACACCTCACTGTCCTCTACTTTCACATTCATCAGGCACTTATAGAGGAGTTCTGGACTGAGCTGGAGCTTGGGGAAATAGCATCAACACTGGACAAGTGCGCTCATTCCTCTTCCTGTATTCATCTCTCTGTAATAAAACCACTTCATCTGAGAGGACGGAGTCTACTGGTGTTTGTCTAAATTTCCACGACAGTAAACCGAGAAAGTGTTGGATTGAAATTAAGCGAAATCATAATACCAGTAAAACAGATGCATGACAATTCATAATACCAAGAAAAAGACACAGCACAGCCAAACTCAGAAAAACAACAATTTATTGAGGTGAAGAGGGACTAGTGGGAGAATAAGAAGGAGAGGGAGCAGTGTAAGGAGGAGAGAATGAGTAGCGGTGCAGGGGGTATGCCCAGGGCCAGACGAATCATATCAGAATATTCAGGGCTGGTAGGGTTGTAGGAAGTGTGAGGGCCAGAGTCACATTGGAATGGCTCCATGTCATCATCTGCCAAATAGCCATCAGTAGTATGAGTAGAAGGAGTGAATGACAGAGGTTCTGTTTGGGTAGAAGAATCCACCAGAGTGACAGCAGGGCTGAGGCGATAACGAAGAGGGGGTGGAAAGGTGGAGGTATAGGAAGGTACGCGGAGGACATCCACAAGGAGGGCCAAGTCAGCAAAAAGATGTGACAGTTGATACCTAGACTCCAAATCTAGGCCCTCTAACCCCTCCATAGCAGAAAACAGAAATCCAAGCCTAGCACGGTGCGCTGTACAAATACACACACATAGGGTAGCGTAAGCCACAAGGGAAAAGCTATAATTAACCAGATAAGGATCGTGAGAAGAATAGGCCATTTTGAAAACAATGAAGCTGAAATAAGGCAAACACTCACCCATAAGTAAAAATTCCCTTGATGGAAAGAACCAAGAATAAAAAACACTCCACTCCGCTCAGAGGAAAGAACTGAATGAGATATGATTGGGAAGTACCACTGGTTTTAAAAAACCACCCAGACCCAGGAGAATCATAAGGGGTGTGGGAAAATGAGTAAAACGGAAACATAATGGTGTGGGAAAGGAGATAAAACATGTACATATAGGAAACTGAAAACAATAACTATTGAAACATACTGGTTGTTGATGTATACAATGTATACAATGGAAAACATATTGGTTGCTAATTAAGGCATGAACACAAACATAAGGGGCCTGGGAAAAAAAAGGAATTTCTGACATAATGGTGAACGAGATAAGAAGAAGGGGCGGTGGCTCATAGAAGAATTGTATAAAAGGGGAGCCCCGCTCCCAGGCATGTTAGATCACTTTTTGAGACGTCCCAAACTGTTTGGATCTCAGGTAACTGGAATCAATAAACTGGACCTTCATCTTTTGTCACTCACTGGTTCCGTGTGGTGATTTAGACTTTGAGTATCTCAGCTGATGAAAGCTATTGTAAGTACATTCCATATTCTTTAAATTGTTATATTGGTGTAATTAGAAAGTAGGTAAATTTTGACCTACAAAAGCAAGTGGCAGATGTGGTAAGAGTGATATTCTGATTGGTCTCTATTTGAGCTAACTATCCTATCACTTTTCTCAATAGGGCGGGCTTTACAGTCAACCTCTCTCTCTCTCTGTGAGGTGGGGGAGGTTGGAGGTAGCCCGTGAAGTCACCTCCTTGAAATGAGTTTTGGCGTGGTCACGTTGACATCTCGGGAACCAACTGTTGTCAAAGCCAAGAAACCTGGAACTGTGGAGAGCCTGCAGTCAAAAAGGGAAAGCAACAGAGCCCGTGCTAAAACAAGAATCTCAGAGATCTGAAGGAATTGAAGACAGAGATGTTTTTTTCCTGTTAAACAGGTCGGACATTTCAGTAGCTCAATAGGTAGGTAGGTAACTTGATTCAGCTGTTTGTTTGTTTTGCTATGGTCAGTGTGGTAAACTGCACTTATTTTCTGCTAGCTATGAGAGAGCGACAACTCTCCTCTACTTCAAGAAAACCGCGTATCTACCTCCACCTCCGCTTTGGTGTTTGGGGCTAATATACAACACACACTAATACCTCAGTCTTGCCAAGTCCCACGAGACAAATAAGCAACTCAGCTTCAAAAAACAAACCCAATATATGTATATTTTTTAATCATAGAATTTTTATTGGAAATTTGCATTTTGAACATCATAACACAGAACACCCCCGAACAACCCCTACAAAACAACCACAGCCAAAACCAAAAGAAAGGGGGGAGATACAATAAATAAACAAGTAAGTAAAATAAATAAATAAAAATTATAAATAAATAAATAAAAATAATAAATAAATAAATAAATAAATAAATAAATAAATAAATCAAAGAAAAGTAAAATAAAATAAAATAAAATAAAAAATACTTTAAAACTTTAATACTTTTAAAAGGGGTTAAGATGGTTAGTGTTCACCGTCTACCTTTCCTCAATCTACCTCCAGGGTGTGTAAATCATTGAAATAGGTAATAAATTCTTGCCATTTTCCCCAAAATGTGTCACCCCTACTCTAATGTTGTACTTGATTTTTTCCAGTTTTCAAAACAACATTAAATCTCTGAGCCAAACTGATATAAAGGGGGTTGTGGAGAGGTCCAAGACAACAATATTCTGCCGCGCGAGCAAGCAACGATGCAAAGCCAACTACACTAGCTTGTTTATGGTTCAGAGGCTGACACTAAGATGAAACACCAAAGAGGGCAATTAAAGGACAAAGATTCAATTTGACTTTAAGAATGTCGGTCATAGTCCCGAAAAAAAAAAAAGAGCTCCAAAAGGTCTTTAGTTTGGGACAGAGTGCAAACATATGACTCAGGTTACAGGGTGAAAGTTTGCATTTCTCACACATGTCAGGGACATTGGGATATATTTTAGACAATCTGCTCCTAGAGAGGTGAGCTCTATGGACCACTTTAAACTGTATAAAACTCTAGCACAGGACGTGGTGGTCCATATATTATCTAACACTCTGCCCCAGTAACCATCCTCAAGCTCCAGGCCCAATTCCTCTTCCCAAGCACTTACAGTTTTGATATTATAAGAATCATCCTGAGACCAGATCGTTGCATATATCTGTGGAATAATGCCCGTTTTATGAGGATTCAGCTTGAACACCTTTTCCCATGCAGACTTTGTAGGTAAGGAGGGAAAACCAGCGAACACCGGGAGGAGACACAGTGCCTAATTTGAAAGAAACGGAAAAGGTGAGACGGAGGCAGGCTGAATGACGAGGATAATTCAGAAAAGTTTGCAAACACATTATTAATGAAAAGATCCTCAAGGCATTTCAGACCCTTCTTTGAACCCACAGCACCACTTTCTGAATATTACGCTGCCCAATAATAATACATAAAATTGGAAAATGCAAGGCCACCACTCAGTCAACTCTGCTGAAGTGAAAATTTTTAAACCCTGGGAGTTTTTCCTGCCCATATGAAAGCGAGATTAATTTGTGTATATTCTTTAAAAAAGATTTGGGTAAAAACAAAGGGATGGACTGAAAGAAGTAGAGGAATTTTGGGAGAATGTTCATTTTTACTGTGTTTATTCTGCCAAGAGGGGATAATGGCAGAGCTGCCCATCCTTGAAAGGCTGACTTCGTTTATGAGATTAAGGGTGTAACATTCACCGTCATTAATGCAGAATGGGAACGGATGACATTAACTCAGATATTTGAATTTTGAATGTTCCAAACAAAAAGGTATTTCAGTCTGTTTTATCTTTAGGCCAGATTCATTTATAGGTTAACATTCACTCTTTGGTAGGTTCAGTTTATACCCTGAGAAGTCATGTACCCGTATTAGTTCCGGAATAGATGCAATTGGATCTGTAACTTAAAGCAGTAAGTCCTCAGCGTACAGTGCTAGTTTATGCTAAATTCCATTGTGAACTACACCCTGAAATACAGGAAGCATCATTGAGAGAGGCTCAGTTGCTATGGCAAAAAGTAACGGGGGCAGAGGACATCCCTGGCGGCGTGACAAAGTAAAATAATCAGATTTAGCATCGTTGGTACATATGGAAGCTTGCGGTTCCACATATAACAAACGGATCCATAATACCAATCCCTCCTCAAATCCGAACCTCCTAAGCAATATGAAAAGATACTCCTGTTCGATCCGATCAAACGCCTTTTCTGCATCCAAAGAGATGACCACTTCAGAGGAGACGCTGTTCTGCTTTGAATACAAAATATTAAATAGAGTATGAATATTAGAAAAGGAATGCCATCCTTTTACAAATCCTGTTTGCTCCTCTGAAATAATGCTAGGGATAATCCCTCCAGACGAGAGGCCAAAAGTTTGGATACAATCTTGATGTCAACATTGAGGAGGCTAATAGGTCTGTACGAATTACACAATGTTGGGTCCTTCCCATCTTTGAGCAATAGAGTTATAGCTGCTTGTCTTTTTGTGGTTTGTGGCAAAGTCCCTAGTTCTAAAGACTCCTTGCATATAGCCAGGAGTAATGGGCCCAAAATGGAATTTTTATAAAATTTGGCCGAGGGGATTTCCTGGATTGTAATGAATTGATTGACGAACGATCTCATCTAAGGTAATGGGTCTGTCAAGTTCAGATGCCAATAGAGGGTCAACCCTGGGAAAATCAATATTTCTAAAAAAAAAATGGTCCATGTTACCTGAATTGTCAGGAGCCCCAGCTGTGTATAAGGAGGAGTAAAAACTTTTAAAAGTCAAATTAATTTCTGCAGGATCCAGGTTTATACACCACTGGACTGCATAATCTGAGAAATAGAACGTGAAGCAGCTTCGTCTACACGGTTAGTGATCCAATAACCGACCGACCTTATCGCCATATTCATAATAATTGCCATGCGTATGTAACAACAGCTTCTCCGCCTCACCTGTCGATAATCAAACTTCGCCTGCAAATTAAGTCTTTGTTTATGCAGCTCAGTGGTCGGTTGAGAGCACATTTGTCGTCAATGGCCTGAATATTATCAGATAAGTCTTTTTCTTATTCTTGCATTGCTTATTAGCATAAGCAGAATAAGAGAATTATCTGTCCCTTAAGAAGGCCTTTAGAGTTTCCCAAAGTAAAGAGTAAGAGTTTGAATCAGTTTGATTAGTAAGAAGAAAATCATCTATCAAAGTAGAGATATACTTGCAGAATGCTGAATCGGATAAAAGTAAAGAATTAAGCCCTCATGGTGGGCGAAAGGCACGATGTGAATGTAGAAGAATGTCAAGACTTAGAGGAGCGTGGTCTGAAATAACGATTGGTAGATATTCAGAGTTTACAACCTGAGTAATTAGAGAATCATTAATAAAAAAGTAATCAATGTGAGAAAAGATTTATGTACATGGAAAATAAAGAATATTTCCTCACTGTAGGGTTTAAATACCTCCACGGATCAATGTAACCATTCTGAACCATAAACTCAGGGAAAGGGAGCCTTTGCATTGTGTGTTCAAAGTAGGAAGTTTTGACAACAAATTCTGAGCAAAAGGAGCATTATCAAAGTTTGGGGCATATACATTCGCCAAAACTACTGGCATCTGCGAAATTTTCCTTCCACAATCCATATCTACCATTTACATCAGAAATGACATTATCAAACGAAAAAGGGCACGGCCTTACTGATCAGAGAAACACCCCTGGACCGGGAATCAAAATTGGAGTGGAACATATGCGATGTCCAGCGAGCTTGGAGTCTGCGTTGATCCCTCCTCTTAGCGATGCTGGAGCTAAGTCAGGGAAGAGAGGAAAACCTTGCGGCCCTGATGGAAAAGTTGATCCCAATTCCCGTGTCAAATCACTTTTTCTCTGTCATGAAGATAGTGGAACCTCACAATCATAACTCTGGACCTCTGTTTCTCACGCTGCTCCTCCGAGGGCATGGGGCCCATATGGTGAGCTGTATCCAGCAATGGAGCGGTCGGAAAGATATCCGATCCGAGGATATCCTCGAAAAACTTAGACATAAGCGTGACGGATCGCTCCCTTCTTCGCCCCGGTATACCGATGACCCGGAGATTGCAGCGCCCGTGAACGGGACTCCACTTTATCGGTGAGGTGTTTGTTAGCTGAAGCCAGCTGCAGCACAGTCTCGTCCAGAGTTACAATGGGGTCACTGTTATCATTCAGGTGCTACTCAAGCTCGTCAATACGCCATCCCTGTGATTCAATACCCGATTTAAAACTTTCAAAAGACGCAATAACTGGGGCCAGAGCCGAGTTAATAGCCGCTGTCACCTAAATGTAAATGTGCACTTATATTACGCTTTTATCCAAAAGCGCCTTTACACTGTGTCTCATTCACCCATTCACACACCAATGGTAGCAGAGCTGCCATGCAAGATGCTAGCTTGCCATCGGGGAGCAACTTGGGGTTCAGTGTCTTGCCCAAGGACACTTCGGCATGTGGGGTCACCGGGCCGGGAATCGAACCGCCAACCCCTACGTTTAGTGGACAACCCGCTCTACCAACTGCGCCACATCCGCCCCCACCTGCTCTGCAATGGTAGAAGTCAGCTCCGTGTTTAAAGTTGTGTGGAGATTTTCTAAGTCCAGAGGGAGCTTGCAGCCATGACTGCACCGTACTCGGTGTAGATTTAAGTTTTCGTTTTCTTTCAGATGCCATAACTCCTTTCTGGTTATAATTGTAAACCAAGTACTTGAACAAAAAGGCACTAAATGCCTCTGAAAAGACAGAAAAGGTTCAGGTTGCCTAAAAAGCAGAATTAAAGAGAGAAATACCGAGAGCTCACTTCACGCATGTCTTCTTCCTCACATGCTCAACCGGAAGTCCCAAACAAGCCCAATATTATTATATCCTGTTAGAGGCTCAATCTAAACAGTCTCAATAAATGAGCCTACAACATATTAAACTGAAACCACTGCGTTTAAAACTAGGCCCGCAACTAATGGTTATTTATACAATTGATTAGTTTGCTAATTATTTTTTTTATTATTTATTACTAACAATCGATTAATCGTATGGGGTAAACCTGTCAGAGCCATTTTTTATTTTATTTAAAATATAATAATAATAATAATAATAATAATAATTATTATTATTATTATTATTACTGTTGTAGTGTGTGTGTGTGTGTGTGTGTGTGTGTGTGTGTGTACCTCAGTGTCTCCAGTGTACAATGTGGATTCTCCAGTCCAGCAGAGAGCGCTTCACTCCTGAATCCTGCAGTTTATTATGATTCAGATCCAGTTCTCTCAGTCTGCAGGAGTTTGAGCTGAGAACTGAGGACAGAACTCCACAGCTTTCCTCTGTCAGATTACACACCCGCAGCCTAGAAGAGAAATGATGAAATATCTAATTCTGAACACACAAAGACATATATTAATATTATTAATATTCCTTAAAGGAATGAAAACAGATGTTTTTTGTTTTAACAAATGCTTAATTAGAACTGAAACTTGAAAACATTTTTTACTGAAAGATAAATAAGTAAAATAAATAAATAAGAAATCTCCTATTTGAACATAAAGGAGCAGGACGTGCTGTGGCTTTTATTGTGTTTTATTATATTAAGTCAGGTAATATTAACTTTGTCTGTGAGCATAGCATAAATTAAAATAACATCATATGTGTGAGCTTTAAAATGTCTAAAATAAATTAATATGTACTATAGCTGCAGAGCCAGACTGCTCCTTTACCTTTAACTCACACACAAACATACACACAATCTTCATATTGTACTCATATTGTTCCCAAGGTGACAGTGTTATGTTTTTCTTGTTCTCAGTTCTTTTCAATGTAGTTCTTTTCAATGTCTCTTTCAAGTAAAAAGCAGAAACGAAAAAGTGCCTTTGACTGGTGTTTAGTTCACAAAATGATCAAAAAGCAGTCATGAATACATGCAGTTATTTTGTAGAGATCATTTTCATCAGTTTTAGAGAAAAGGTAATAAATGGTGATATAAGGTTTTGTCCATATGGCCCAGATCTCAGTGCAGACGTAACGTGTTGGTGTAAAAAGTGAAACAATCTTCTGTAACAGTACCAGAGGTTTGTTTAAAGATGATTAGAGTAACTATTAACAAGCATTAATCCAAACAGTGCAGTTCAGTGTTACATTAAAATAACAAACCATGCAGTAATACATTTATAAATAAAAATACTCACACAGCTATTCTGGAGGCTTTGACCACTGGCAGCAGCTTCAGAAGACATTCCTCTGATCGTTCATATTTACTCAAATCAAACTCATCCAGCTCGTGATCCGAGTTCAGTAACACAAACACCAGTGCTGACCACTGAGCAGGAGAGAGTCTGGTTCCACTGAGACGACTGTCACCTTCTCTGTTCAGGTAAGTCTGTACTTCCTGCTCTAGAGAATGGTCATTCAGTTCATTCAGACAGTGGAACAGATTGATGGATTTCTCTGGAGATGGATTCTCCCTGATCTTCTCCTTGATGTACTCGATTGTTTCCTGTTTGCTGTGAGAGCTGCTTCCTGTCTGGGACATTAAGCCTCGTAAGAGAGTCTGATTGGACTCCAGTGAGAGACCCAGAAGGAAGCGGAGGAACAGGTCCAGGTGTCCATTCTCACTCTGTAAGGCCTTGTCCACTGCACTCCTGAGGAAATCAGACCTGGTTGACTTGCTGATGAAATGGAGAAGTCCAGTGCGTTGCTCCACTAACACATTTGTCTTTCTAAAAATAAAGCAGATAAATGTGTATAAAGCAGCCATAAACTCCTGAACACTCAGATGTACAAAGCTGAACACCTTCCCCAGGTGAAGCCCAAACTCCTCTCTGAAGATTTGGGTACACACTCACGGAGTACACTGCAACTTCTCCAACATCAATGCCACACTCTCTCAGGTCTTCCTCATAGAAGATCAGGTTTCCTTTCTCCAGCTGTTGGAAAGCCAGTTTCCCCCAGTGCCAGGATAACTCTCTGGTCTGCTGAGGATCAGGGTCACATTTCTGATGGTACTTTTGGTCCTTGTGTTTGATCTGAACAATCAGGAAGTGTGTGAACATTTGAGTCAGAGTCTTGGGGACCTCTCCACTCTCTGCTTCACCCAAATACTCTCTAGAACAGTGGCTGAGATCCAGCAGAATACTGGGATGTGGCACATGATGTAGAGGCTTCTTGAAGACTTCATGTGTGTGATGATTTTATTGGCCAGGCTCTGATCACTGATCCTCTTCGACGTACTCCTCTTTCTGAGGATCACTGAAGCCTCGTACCTCTGTCACCTGGTCTACACACTCAGGAGGGATCTGATTGGCTGCTCCTGGTCGAGAGGTTATCCAGAGGAGAGCAGAGGGAAGCAGATTCCGCTTGATGAGGTTTGTCAGCAGCACATCCACTGAGGCTGACTCAGTCACATCACACAATCTCTCATTCTTCTGAAAATGTAGAGGAAGTCGACACTCATCCAGACCATCAAAGATCAACACCACTGTGTAGGAGTCACAGTCTAGTAATTCTAGTTTTCTCATTTCTGGGAAAAAGTGATGAAGAAGCTCCATCAGACTGAGATTTCTCTGCTTCATCAGATTCAGCTCTCTAAAGGGAAGTGAAAACATGAAGGTGACGTCCTGATTTGCTTTCCCTTCAGCCCAGTCTAGAATGAACTTCTGCACAGAGACTGTTTTTCCAATTCCAGCGACTCCTTTAGTCAGCACTCTTCTGATTGACTTGTCTTTAAAGAGCTCGTTACATTTGATGGGTGTCTCTTGTGTTGCTGGTCTCCTGGACGCTGTCTCAATCTGTCTCACCTCATGTTCATTATTGATGTCTCCACTCCAACCCTCTGTGATGTAGAGATCTGTATAGATCTCATTCAGAAGTGCTGAGCTTCCATGCTGTGAGATTCCTTCATTAATTCTTTTAAACTTCTCTCTCAGGTTGGATTTCAGCTTTGTCTGATACACAGAGGTCACAGACTCTAACAAACCAAAGTAATAACATCTTTTAATGCAAAATCACTGAGCACAATATAAAATGTAAAATTCTTTCAAATGCTGCGCTTCATTCCTGATTCATGGACTAAATATTATTGAAGGAACAGGACCACTTTACAGAGTAATCACAAACTGGACCATGAACAGAACAGAAAAAGCACCAGATTTACATGATACTAAACTCAAACTTCAAACTAAAAGTGTTCATATCTAAAATTATTTCCTCTCTCTAAAGTGAACCTGATGGAATAAACCCATGACTCAGAACTCTTACTGTTGTGCAGTGTGTTAGCGAGATCTGTGTGGTTCATGTTCTTCAGGACGTGCAGTGTGATCTTCAGCGCTCCCTCTCTGACACTGTGCAGATCCCCTCATCCTCCACCTCCCTCTCAGTGCATGCTGGGTAATCAGGACTCAGGAGCTTCCTAAACCTCTTCAGCTCATTCTTTATCAGAGCGATGACTTTGTGTTCCAGCTCCTGGTTAGAAACACACAGGAACACATCTAAATATTATAATGTTATAACACACTGAGACATGCTTTTATTTTAT
The DNA here is from genome assembly GCA_012411365.1 of Ameiurus melas. NCBI lineage: Eukaryota > Metazoa > Chordata > Actinopteri > Siluriformes > Ictaluridae > Ameiurus > Ameiurus melas. The sequence continues at coordinate 470,421 of JAAGNN010000031.1, read as the reverse complement.
GAAAAGAAGAAAGGTCTCTATCTATTACCACAGTTACAACTGAAATTCTGTCTTATTACCCATAATGCTGCTGCACATCGATAAACCTGTGAACCATCATTATCTTAAATAAAAACCTGCAACCTACTCACACCCAAGTTACACACATTAAAAGACACACACACCTTGAATATGGAATCCAGCTGATTTCTGCTGATGTTTGATTTCTTCTTTTGTGGTCTGTGAACAAATAAAACACATGATGTAATATAGACTATATGTATTCATAGCTGCTCAACACACTAATACATACAGAGACAGATATTTAACACTATCCTCTTAACACAATACACTGATTTCAGGGTTTCCTCACTGACACTAACATGTTTATGAATAAAATAGTGATCTAGTCATTAATGTCCCAGGTGTAAATGTTGTTGTTGTAGCACCACAGACCCTCCAGCTCAGGGACTGCAGGCTGAACTGAACTCTTAAAGCAGTTTTCCTCACTGCCAGTCCGAGAGCTGCCGCACTACACACACTTTAGTGTTTTACTGCTTCAACACCTGATAAAGATCATGAAGGGATTCATAATGAGACCAGTGAGTTTGATCAGGTGGAACACTGCTGTAAAACACCTCACTGTACCGACCTCACATCAGGAGAACTGGCTCCGTCTCTGAAGTTATTTTGAATATCCATTGACTCCTCACTCTTCATGGACACACAGCTGGGTTCTGGTGAGTCTGATCTCTTTCCCTCCATCATTCTGTGATTAGAACAGAAATATCAGCAATAATTAATACTCTGCTGTCTCAGCACTGTTACACAATGTGTTCATCATTAAACACCAATAATTCCATCTTTTTAATTCAGCTACAGTCTGCACACTTATTCAAACAGGAGACACGCCCCATACCTCAGGAATTACACTGATGTCAGCAGTCCCAATCACAGAGAACTGACTCAGCTGGGTCTTAAAGCCTGTAGAGTTCACTGACTCAAAGCTACACTGCTCTTCTCCTCCACATTACAGTCCTTTTTACTCTTCTCTCAGTGAATGATTTCTCTAAACTGTTCTTAGATCAGATCAGTACTGCTATTAAACACCTTAACCCAAGTTTAGTTCCTCTGTACACTAGTGAGTGTTTAGACATATAGATCTGTTCCCATGAGACGGTGTGTATTTATTGCTGGTGAATGTAAAAGTAACTCATCTCTCCTCTTTCTTTAAGTCCTGTTCTCCAGACACACTCATGTTGGAGGTCATGTCTCCTTCTCCAGATTACAGCAGGACACACGTTTACTTCACTCCAACATCGGTGTGTTAAATCAAACCCTGTATCAGCACAGAGTTCACTTACAGGAAATAGTCACTGTATCAAGTCATAAAACAACCTGTGTACATTCAAACTTCAGTACAAAGCCACAACACTCTTCTGCATCTGGTGTACATTCAGTGTGTTTATATATTATAGATTTAGATTTAGATACTCACTGTGTTTTTACTCCTGAAATGGTTTATTTTTCCCTAGACACAAAATGGAGCTGCTGACTTTCACTTCCATCTTCTTCCAGTTCAGGCAGAGGGGAGGGTAGTGGGGTTGGTGTGTGTGTGTGTGTGTGTGGTTGGGGTTATTCCGATGGCAATTCTTCTCATTGGCATCTAACCTAAAACAATGAAATGAACACATTCAATAGTGTTATGATTTGATATGTCTAAAAATGTTGCCTAGCAATCTCTTTGTAGGTGAGGGACACAACATTCTGCATTTAAACTGAAAAGCATTCACCCAAGTCTCTTTTGAACTTAATATTTTCATTTGTACCTGTTTATCATTATTGGTGTGAACTTTTACTCAAATGTTAAAGTTGGTGAATTTGGATAGTTGTTACCCATTGTGCATGTGTGTAAATGTAAACATCATACTACCAGGCTCTACACATGAGCTCATAATGTACCTTTATAAAGGAACTTACTTTGCATGGAGACACAGGCATCTCAGGCACAGCTTAAAGATCAGGTACTCACAAAAATACCCTCTATTCACGTTTTACTGTGACATCAATCAGGTCAATTTAATTATGTTGTTATTTTATGTACTTTGATATTGTTCTGATATTATTGCCCGCAGCATAAATTTAGAGAGTTGTTACATAAAGAGTAAAGCTAAAGAAACTTTTTTTAATTACACGAGATAGTTGGAACATCATTATATGTTTGATCACCCGGATCAAAAGGTGTGACCCAAAGCTATAATGCGGAGAAACAGGTACAAATTATAAAATGCTGTATATATCTATCTGTCTGTCCTTCTATCTAACTGTCTGTCTGTCTCTGTTCCTCTGTCCGTCAGTGTCATGTTTTGAAACTTGCGTACAGTATGATAGCATCATTGATTAGGAGCTGCTGATATTTCAGCAGCTTTCTCTACCCCCATAAATGTAAATGTTTCCATAAGAAGTTATCTCCAAATTTTTCAGCATCCTGCTAATTCCACCTCCCAAGCTGCCTCTACTCTGAAGGCACTGATAACAAATCTACAAACAACAATCAGCAATTAATCACAAGAGTAAATTGTTTTAAAATGATTTCAGGTTAACAATGACTAGTGATGTTGCTTGTGTTGTAGCACATACCATCTTCAAAAGTCAGCATCTTTCAGCTTATCACACAGCTCTTAATTCCTCCACAGTCTTACAAGGCACCTCTGTAAGATCAGAGATAGTGGTACTTGGCTGACTCATTGGCTGCTGCATTGTTCTGACTGTGATGTTGTCCTGGATTTTGTCTAGTTTCAGCATGATTGTCCTCTCCAAACTCTCAAATAACTTGTAGATTTCTGTGAGGAATTTGTTTTGAAACATCAAACTGAACACTGCCATAAGGCAACATAAGTCTGTTTGGGGGGCCAATTAATAAAACTTACTGTAAGATAATTATTATCATATTAAATAGTTACCATCTCGAAGAGATTGTGGATCATTCACACTTCCTTAAACAAGTTGCAAAAACATTATTCAGATCAATATCTGTATCCATGTGTGTAGTTATCAAAAAAATAAAAAATGTTTTTAGTATACACGTGATTCTGGCGGTTGGCAGAAATTGACTGATGTGGCTGCAGTTGTGATGTTGAAGGAGATGGAACTGTAAACTACAGTTTACAGTTTACTAAGAAAAAATACAATTATTAGATAAAAAAATTGTACTGTAACTCCCGTTATTAGTCCAACAGTTGTGCTCTTGTGCATGCTAGAGCTGTAAAGCACATGTTTAAATCATGTGGCTATACTTTTGAAAACAAGTATAATGTTTATGTAACATTGTAAGTGCCTCTTGGAAATGCAGAGTTTTGTATTTTTGCAGAAAAGCAGAACTGAAATTAAATGTTGTGGTAATCAACACACAAATACTATAGACTGAGTTTAACATGTAATATTCATTTAATTCAATGGACGTGTAACTATTTAAATGATGAAAACATGTAAATGTACTCTACAGCGAGGGGCCCCGGGCAACATCACAATAGATCTTTTAGCTTTTTTGCTTATAGGTTGTTCCTCATCTAACTCAGAAAAAACAGTGAGTAGAAATATCAGAATAGAATAAACATATGAAAGTAAATCATCGTGACGCCCTTACCTTCATCAGGCTTCATCAACAAAGCATTACTAGGGGACTTTGAAAGGTTTTTTGTTGTTTTTGTTGAGATTTCTAAATGTGAAGGCCTTCCTAAATTTGGTAATTTTTGTACAACATAGAAAGGGGCTTCTCTGAACTGTTTAGAATTTCATATAACATTTTCAAATAATCAAATATTCAACAATTGAATCTTTTTTTTTAACACGCTACTTACACTCAGGTGCCATTGCTGGATGGTGGAATTTTCCCGTCGCTCTGCCCCACCACCGCGTGCTTCCTGACTGTCCACAACATTGAAGCGGGGCCGTCTCTTCAGCACCAGCGCGGTGGTAGGGGAAGGAGCAATTTTAGACCCGGAGATCCACCATGCATCCCAGAATCCACCACCACTAACACACTCCCAATCACCAGACATCTGATCACACACACACACACCTGTTCCCATCTCACATGCACATAAAAGAGACTCTCATTCGCTGAAATTTTGTGAAGTAAATGCTCAGTTTGTCCTAGCACATCTGACTTTACCTAGCATTCTGTACTGTGTTGAATATCCTCGTTTTCAATTCTCTGCCTGTTTTTAAATCTTGTGCTTATCTTTGCCTAGTTTACTCTTCACATCTCCTGACCCTCAGCTGTTGGTATTGTCTGCATTGTTGTTTTTTAAAAATAATCTGAACTGGAACTGTTGCAGCCCCAAATTCCTGACAGTATTACACAAATAATGTGTATCCGCTGCAGTGTGTGTTTATGTGCTGTACGCTAGGCAGAGTCACACTGAGTGACACCTTCTAAAGCTGGCACACTTCATCACATTACACGCGTTTAAATTCCAATTTTAAAATTTAATGTTCTCAACATCCTTGCAAGGCAGTGAGTTAAATCATGACATATTTAACTGGCTATGTTCTTCCTAAACCTCCACACAATTAGTAATTCACTACACAGATGATGAGCACCAAATTGCTTCACACTGGTTAAACCACCATTTTCCTATGAAGAGAAATCAATCTCATTTTGGATTTTACACCTTGCAGCTGTATTTACAGTTAAAAAAAATCAATTTCATCCAGTTTGCCACAAACCCTTTAAAGCTCAACCAATGAGACAAACCACTGAGACTATATGAGATGGGGCAAGATCTTTATACAGGAATGGAAGAAAAAATGTGTTTATTCACAGCAATGAATTATTGACACATTAACCATGACACTATGGTAAAAAATTTGAAGAATACACATCTAGATTGCGCACAGGGTACCAACCAAACAAGACAAGGAGCCTTGTTGGTGGTGTGCTTCCCATCTCTTATGATTACTGTTTAATATTTTTTAAAAATTAATTTCTCATCTGAATTCTTATCCTTCTGTAGAGATTGTCTCCTATGTCAAAGACATGGTTTCAAAAAATGGTCTCATCATTTCTGTAATGTAGTTTTGTAAAGTGTCAATTTCCCATATTCTATTATCACAAACCCATAAACCTCAAAAATTGATATGGAGAAAATAATCTGAGTTTCCATACAATGCTCAGGTCCCATGAATTTTATGATCTTTGCTTATGAAGTCCTTAATGTTGCCTTGTTGCTTATTATGATACTGAAATTAATATGAGCCTAATGGAAAATATAAAGCCATTTGGCCACCTGAGATTTTAAGCTTTCAACCTTTAGCCCACATTAGGCTGAGAGAAGGAGTAACGCTCACGATCACGTGTCCCCAGTGAAAGAAATCCAAAAGCAACACCTTCTGTGTCCAAGAGCATGTGATGCTCAATGCTCTAACACACATACACATTCTCACACTAAGGGACGACATTACACACTGCAAAGCTTACTTCCATCCTTACAAATCCGGTGTTTTATTATACTGGGTGTCAGTTCTGTTCCACTCTTTACCACTGATTAACAATTAGAGATAAATCCAGCATATTCCTCTGCTTTCAGCTTAAACATTATTAAAACCAGTGTCATGTAAAATGTGTATTTTAAAAAGACAAACAGACACAACAATCTGTCAATCTGAATAGACACAACAATCTCTTTGTATAATTTACACAGTACATTGTATATATATATATATATATATATATATATATATATATATATATATATATATATATATATATATATATATATATATACAATGGAAAGACAATCATTCATAATGTACATAAGAAAATAATCTCCAGTCCACTATGTGAGTGCCTCTCTGTTCAGTAGTTTGGTCAGACTATACAATAGGATGCTCCTGTCTTGTATATTGCTGATTTGCAATAAGAGGGCGATTGGGTTTAAGTACAGCCACAAGAAAATCATCCAACACCGCTGACTAGAGCAATGTGGATTAACAGTGGAGGAATGGTGGGGTACAACTGAGCACTTCCAACAGCATCAATCAAGCCTTAAAATGAAGACACAAACTATTTTTAACACCAGCCTGCCTCAGGCGATGGGAAAAAATATATGGACTTCAGTAGAACACATTCCGACTGGTACACGGCATACACCAAGTCTGCCCAACACTGAGTAGTGTCAGGGCTTAAAAGGGTACTTCTTTAACCTAACATATGCAAAAGTGGTGTCAAAGAATAAAAAAGTGTGTGAGTGTGTCTACAGGAGAACGAGACAAAGTGAGAGATGGCGTTAGCAATTTAATCTCTATGAGTGAATTTAGCCCATTTTATGGATCTCTCACAAGCATGTAATTAAAAACCATCATGGCAAATGTAGTCCTTCTGGGACAAATATACATGTATGTTCAGATTTCACTGAACAGAGAAAAATATTTTCAGATGTGTACATGCCGCAAATAAAAAAAGGTTCTGTTGCTTGGCAAAGTTGATTTAGCCTTGTTCTAGTCATATTCTTTGATTCATCACAGAAAGAATGAAAGAAAGCTGTTCAGTTGTTTATATGTACACAATGAAGAGTAATGAATGAATATTAATCACAGTAATATACAATTAAATAATAATGAACAATTAACTAGGCTACAGAATTGAGCCATTATGCTTCAGGTCTTGGGAACTTTACCTAAATTGTTCGCATTCCCATCACAACAAATGGTGAGTCAGCAGCAGTTACTTTACCTTGCACACCTGATTAATATTTCCACAGGGCTTTAAGATGTACTAGTCATTTTGGTCTTCTTTAAAAACTCTCAGCTGAAGTCTTTACAGTTGTCTTCTCGAGGCCACAGCAATCTCCTTCACAGCTGCTGCTGACGCAGCTTGAGTGAAACCTGAGAGTCGCCTCAGGTAGTGGAGCATATTACTAAATAACATGGCAAAAACAGTACACTACCAATGATAATAATAATAATTATTATATTATCCATCCATCTTCTACCCACTTTCCTTGTTCAGGGTCGTGGGGAACCTGGAGCCTATCCCAGAAAGCATTGGGCACAAGGCGTGGTACACCCTGGACAGGGTGCCAGTCCATCGCAGGGCACAATCACAATCACATACACCTCACACACCCCATTCATACACTACGGACACGCCAATCAGCCTACCATGCATTTTTTTGAACTGGGGAGAAAACGGGGAGTACTCCTAGGGAAACCCCCTCGCAGCCGGTGAGAAGATGCAAACTCCGCACACACAGCCCGGCTGGGACCCTGAAGGTGTGAGGCCGAACGTGCTAACCACTACGCCATCGTAATTACTACACCTTATAAAGGACACTTTTGTTAAAAAAACCATCCGAATCACTCACAAATATTGGAACCAAATTTGTCCTTCTGTTTGTATTATAGTAAAAAATAAAAAAAATAAAAATAAAGCTCTTATTATTGAGTAGTTACCAAATTTAGCAGGTGTATAGCTCTGTTTAATTACTAACGGTCCTTCAGGCACCTTGTTTGTTTGTTTGTTTTGTTTGTTTTAATCTAAGGTGATCAGTATAGTCTGGCACAAAACATTTTCACTTTAATTTATTTTTAAATTCATCTCATTTTAATGTAGAATGTTAATAAAAATACACAGAAGTTTATGCTAATTTACAGTAATGTCTCAAGTCATCTGGAGTTGATTTATCTTATATTTTCCTAAAACTTAAAAAAGAGCCTTAAATTGACTGAGCATAAGTGTGGACACTATGCATGTTGCAAGTTGTAATCGCCATGTAACTACTCGATCTTTAAATCTTTAATTAATGAGTTGATATATTATTTTTTGATATGCAGCACTGTACCAAAAAACACACCAAATTGTAATCCCAGCTTCCACAAGTCTAACACTCTACACTGGCAATTCTTCATCATTTATGCCATTATTCAGCATACTGGTCATTATTACAAACAATATAGGCCCTATTATATTTTAATTGTCTATTTTGGTGGCACTGGTGCTTATATATATATATATTGTGGCGGGATGGGCGTGCACAGAGACACGAGGAGGAAGCGGGTAGCAAAAACTCAGGCTTTATTCTTGGTTTGGTAGAGTGTATGTCCGGGGGGTGTGTGTAGGTCCGCAGGGGTCGGGCTGACGCCGAGTGACGCTAGTGGGGGCGTATCCGGTGGAATCCTGGAAGACGCCTCGGGGCTCTCGGGCAGTCCCTCAGCGCTGCGGCGTCGCTCGCCGCGGTCCTCGGTCCGTGTCGGTGCCTTCCGCCAAGTAGAGACAGAGAGAGAGAGAGAGAGAGAGTGAGAGAGAAAAAAGATTAGTCATCCACAATAAAAGGGGGCACAAGTGAATACCTGCGAGGAAGGTCTGCTCGGACGCCAACCCGTTAGGTCGGTACTCAATCTTCCGGGCGGAAGGGCGTCCTTTTATCTCCGCCATCCGGGTAGCGAGTGGTGGAATTCTTCCGTCCGATCCTCCAATCCCGGACGGTATGGCATCGGTGGGTCCTCCCGGCATGGCGTCCCCTTCCGGTTACTGCCAGGTCCGACGCGGGGCTGCCTGCCCCCGTGCCGGTACGGCAGTTGGCGAGCGAAGGCGTCCCCTTTCTCCTCGCGCCGAGTGCCAGTCCGTCGCGACAGTACCCCCAGCTCCGAGCCTACTGCCGCGGTGGTGGGCCCAAAGGCGTCCCTCCGTGAGAGCCCGTCTGCGTTCCCGTGAGGGTCCCCGCCGGTGTTGTTGGACCGGGAAGCAGAAGTCCTGCACGGGCGAGAAACCACCGGAAGTTACCCTGGCATTAGTGTCCTTGGCCTTGGCCATCCACTGGAGGGAGCATGGTCCGTCAGCAGAATGAAGGGTTGGCCGCCAGGTAGTACCTCCAGCTCCTCGATGGCCTATTTTGTTGCCAGGGCCTCCCCTTTCTACTGCGGCGTACTTTCTCTCTGCCGGGTACAGCTTCCGGCTGATGTAGAGTACCGGGTGCTCTTCTCCCTCGAAGGCTTGTGAGAGAACTGCGCCCAGCCCGGTCTCGGGTGCGGGTGTGCACGCGAAGGGGAGTGCGGATCGGGTTGTGCAGCACCGGCTCACTGGTGAGGGCTCCTTCAGCGCCCGGAAGGCCCGCTCGGCGTCGGCTGTCCACCTCACTTGGTCCGGCTGGCCCTTCTTTGTCAGGTCTGAAAGAGGAGAGGCTATCGCCCGAAGTTAAGGGACAAACCTCCGATAGTCCCGCCAACCCCAAGAAGGCACGCACCTGTTTCTTCGACGAGGGCCGAGGGGTAGCCTTTCACCGCTTCGACTTTCTTTGCCTGGGCTTTAGCATCCGCGCCCGATGAGGTATCCCAGGTACTGCGCCTCAGTTAGCCCAAGGTGACATTTCTTGGGGTTGGCAGCCAAGCCAGAATGTCCCTTTAGAACCTCCCCAGATGGAACAGGTGGTCCGACCAGGTGGAGGAATGGATGACTCGTCATCCAGGTAGCCGCTGCGGCTACGATGGGGCCAGGGGACGATGTCCATCAGCCTGGAAGGTGGCCGGGGGCGCCTGCAGCCCAAAGGGGAGGACCCGTTTGCACCAGTGGCCCGTGGCGTGCTAAAGGCCGTCTTGGGTGCCGAGCCGGCCACCAGGGCCACTTGCCAGTACCCTTGGTGAGGTCCAGAGTGGAAATGAATCGGGCCCTCCCAAAGGCTCCTAGATAGGTCCCACTCGGGGAGGGGGTAGCTGTCAAACTCCGAGACCTGGTTGAGTCGGCAAAAGTCATTGCAGAGCCGAATACTCCCCTGGGTTTCGGCACTACAACGAGGGCTGGACCCGGGGCTGTTTCCTGGACTGACTCCGTCCGTAGCATGCTCTCTACCTCTTTCTCGATGGCCTTACGCCGGGCCTCCGGGACACGGTAGGGCCTCTGCCTCACCACTACCCCTGGAGGTGTTTTTGTGGTGGTGGCGCACCACTTGGGTCCTTCCTGGGGAGGAGGAGAATACGTCCGTGAATTGGTCCACGAACTTCCGGGAGCTCCTGTCTCTGGGCGGGTGTGAGGTCCTCCCCGAGGTCCCCACCACGCCACACTTGTTCTGATCTGTGTCTGAGGGCGTATGCTGAAACAACCAGGGCGGGTTCCACCCACTTCTTCAACAGGTTAATGTGATAGAGTTTGGCGTCCGTTCTCCTACCGGGCTGTTGCAGGCGGTAGTTGACGGCGCCCTGATGCTCTAGAACGGTGTATGCGGCCCCGCCGGGCCAGGAACTTGCAGGGCTACTGGGTACCAGCAGAAGTACCTGGTCCCCTGGGTGGAACTCTCCGGGGTGCGCCCGGGCGGTTGTACACCCGCTGCTGTTCTTCCTGGGCGGCGGCGCATGTGTTGTTGGCTCACGGTCCCACTCGGTCGATCCGGTCTTGCATTTCTCGTACATTTTACACGACCGAGCGGTGCCGGGACGGCTGTTCCTCCCAGGCTTGGCGGCAACGCGTCGAGTAGTAGTCCTCGAAAGGGCCGCCGAACAGCAGCTCAAAGGGGGAAGCCGGTGGATGCCTGGGGGCACTCCCGGACCCCAAAGAGTACGTAAGGGAGGAGGATGTCCCAGTTCCTTCCTCGTCGTCTACCACCCGCCACAGCATTCGTTTGAGTGTCTGGTTGAAACGTTCGACCAGCCCGTCCGTTTTGGGGGTGGTAGACCGACATCTTCAGATGCTTCACCTGCAACAGCTGACACAGATCAGACATTAGCTTGGAGACAAAGGGGCGTACCTTGGTTGGTTAGGATGTCTTTGGGGATCCCCACACGGCTGAACAGGAGTACCAGTTCCCTGGCGATGTTGGGGGAGGTGGCTTTGCGTAGTGGTACGGCCTCCGGGTACCGGGTGGCGTAGTCCACAATCACCAGGACGTACATCGTGACCCCGGCCGACTTGGGAGGGGCCCCGCCGGTCCATGCCGATCCGTTCAAAGGGGCGCCCGATGATGGGTAGAGGGATGAGGGGCGCCGGTGGGGGCCTCCGGGGGCGGTGCGTTGGCACTGGGGACACTGCTGGCAGAACCTCGGACCTCGGCGCTCATCCCGGGCCACACGATTGGTCCCTCAGCTTTTCACTGTGTTCCGCGGTCCCAGGTGACCGCGAGCGGGTGGACATGGGCGAGATGCATGACGAGGGGGCCCTCGGTACCACCAGGAGGTCTACCTGCTCCCTGCGGCGGTTGGCCCGTTGGTAGAGGAGGCCACCCCGACGAGGAAGATGCAGGTGGGAAGCCTCAGGTCGGGGTTTTGGTCGACCCCCTCTACAACCCGTACCTGGGCCCAGCAGTGCTTGAGTCGGTCGTCCTCCTTCTGTTCCCGCCCAAAGCTCCCCTCTTGGGTTACCTGATGGACAACACCAGACATAGGGTTAGTTGCTATAGCGTCCTCACCTTGCGGGTTGGCGTCCCGTTGTCCTGGGCCAGGTAAGCGGTCCGGGCCCAGGTCCTCTGCTTCCGATGTGGTGGCTGCCCGTCTCCGTGTCCCGGCCGGCGGGCATCCTGGCCAGTCCCTCCCTAGGGTAGTGGTACGGGGAGGTCAGGGATCATGCCTACATGGAGAGACCAGCTCCCGGTCCGCCCTTGATCGGCACCTCGGCTGTCGGGACTTCGCGGTGTCCCCATGAACGCAGGTCACAGTGAGGCTCCCCTGGTTGGAGCCCGCTGGGGGAGGATGGACAGTCGGGCGAGGGTCACCGAGCTCCCGGTGTCCAGCAGCGGCGGTGATCGGCCTCCCTCCAATCCACACCTTCTGGGTGGGCCCTCCGCGCAACTGTCGTACATGGAGCGGCGAGCCGGCCAGCCAAGGTTTCTGGGCGGGTCCGGGAGGCCCCAGTTCCGGCTCCGTGGGCATGGGCTCATCGGTGGGATTTACTGGGGCGGGCGACCTCCGGCGGGTTCGCCCTAGTGCAGGCTGGGTGTGGCCGGACAGACCGGACTCCCGGAGGCCCCTTAGAGGCAGGTCAGAGGGCTGTGGCTCTTGTGGGTCGAGCTCGAGGGTGGCGGTGATGCGCTCCAGGGCCGTCAGGAGCTCCTGGGGCGTTCGCGGTGCTTGGACCCCCACAGCCTGTCGTACCATCCGGGGTAATGCCCTCAAGAACCGATCCATCGCCACCTCTTCCGCCACCTCGAGGGCCGTGTGCTGGTCTGGCCGGAGCCACCTTTTGGTGAGGCGGATGAGGGTGTTCAGCTGCCTGCGGGGCTGCGCCGCCGGCTGATAGGCCCAGCGATGGAACTGCGGCGTGCTTGGGAGAGCCCCGGCCGCACCACGCCAGGACGCCCTCCTTCATGGTGCGGTAGTCCGCCGGCGTCCTCCGGCTCGAGACTGTAATAGGCCTCGCGGGCCTCCCCTGTGAGCAGGGGACCTATGGCGCGGGGCCAGTCCTCCCTTATCCCAGCGCTGGCGGGGCGATGGTTTCAAAGGTCTCAGTACGCCACCGGGTCGTCATCAGGAGCCAAGGGGGGGTAGGCGGCGGAGCTCACGTCCCGGGTCCGGGAGAAGGCGTGGAGGGCGCGCGGGACTGTAGCGCCACCAGCGTCTCTGTCGCCGCCTGGAGGCTTTCCGCAAGCTGTTGGGTGACGGCCTGTTGCTGTATACTGGCCTGCACCAGCTGCTATATTTCTGCTCCATTGTGTGCGTGTTTTTTTTTTTTTTTTTTTTTTTTTTTTTTTTTTTTGGAAAAAGAAGAAAAACTGATAGTCTCTCCTTCTCTCTTTTTTTTTTTTTTTTTTTTGTAGGTTAGGGCGGTTCTGTGCTCATGCCCGCATCCTCCACCAGTGTAGCGGGATGGGCGATGCACAGAGACACGGAGGCGAAGGTAGCGCAAAAACTCAGGCTTTATTCTTGGTTTGGTAGAGTGTATGTCCCGGGGGTGTGTGTGTAGGTCCGCGGGGTCGGGCTGACGCCGTGACGCTAGTGGGGGCGTGTCGGGGGAATCCCGGAAGACGCCTCGGGGCTCTCGGGCAGTCCCTCAGCGCTGCGGCGTGCGTCTCCGGGCGGCGCGGTCCGCCCGTCGGTGGGGTGCGCCCCGCCACCAGAGAGAGAGAGAGAGAGAGAGAGAGAGAGATTAGTCATCCACAATAAAAAGGGGGAGCACGAAGTGAATACCGTTGCGTAAGTCGGTACTCAATCTTCCCGGGCGGAAGGGCGTCCTTTTTCTCCGCCATCCGGTGGTAGCGAGTGGTGGAATTCTTCCGTCCGGATCCTCCAATCCCCGGACGGTACGGCATCGGAGGGTCCTCCCGGCATGGCGTCCCTTCCGTTTACTGCCAGGTCCGACGCGGGGCTGCCTGCTTCGTGCCGGATCGGCAGTTGGCAAAGGAGCGATCCCCTTTCTCCTCGCACCGAGTGCCAGTCCGTCACGACAATATATATATATATATATATATATATATATATATCTGTCTATCTATCTATCTATCTATCTATCTATCTATCTATCTATCTATCTATCTATATATATATATATATATATATATATATATATATATAGGCACCTCCCAAAAATGTAGTTGAATAATTGGTGTGCTTGCTGCATTTTTGGGTGGATTCATTTGAGACTACATTTCCCATGGTCCTTTGTTTCTGGATGCGTTGCAATTTGTTTCCATTGGAGTAGTTCAAGCCAATGGGTTGCCTGTTTAATTAAACTCCTAGCCAATCAGAGGTCACCTTTGTTGGGGAGGGGAAAAGAGGAAAAAAAGGAAAGGAGGGGAGAGGTAGTGAACGGAGAGGGAGGGGCACGCGGGACGAGAGCGGAAAGAGAGAAACCGGAGTTTTAACGCAGAGGTGATGTTTGTAGACTAAACTTCTATTAAAGTAGTGGCACAAATATCATTTTATTCAGCGAAAAGGAAACTATCGGCTCGGTAACTTGGTGAACTGTAAGTTTAGGTGAAGTGCAGCTAGCTTATCTGCGTTTGTGTGTTTTGCACTAGCTTGGGAAAAACAAAGCTAAGTACAACCTGTAACTCGTGGACGTTAAGATAATGTCTTCGTGAGGGACGGACATCTGTAACCGCCAGTCGCAGTTTCACAGCAAACTGAAGGACGAGGACTGTGGAGAACTGTGCTGAACTGTGCTTGGTAGCATGGTAGCTACTACGCTGTTTAAGGAGGAACTCCATCGCTGAACCTGCGTCGCTGAATTAACCTTCTGGAACCTCGCGTGCGCGGATTCGTCTTCGCTTCGTGACCATGTCGGCTAATTCATCTGTTCCAGAGGCGTGAATAACGGAGAGGGTTTTATTCGCGTTCATTAAAGGAACCAAGGAGGGTTTTGTTTGTATGTGCACCAACTCACGGGCCCCAACAAAAAAACCCCAAGCGCTTGGTGAAGGTTCTGAACAGGTAAAAAAGGGTTTAAGTGGTAAAATCCAAACTGTACTGTTCCTGTTGTTTAATAATTAGAAAGGGGTGTTTTGAGTTACAGGTCTAAATTTTGTTTCTAATACATTTTTTCTAAACACAAGTTTTTTTGTTTAGCATAATAAATGTTTTATTTTTATATACATACTACCTGGCTTTACTGAACTTTTCTTTTATTTAATAAGGTTTATATATATTTGGCCTAGTTATACTCAATATTTGTTTCTGGGGAATAACAATATCGCTCTATAGTGTGTGAGTGGGGGGAATTCTTCAGTGGAGGCACCCCGCTTATTCGGGATTAAATCATTTACATACATTTCTGCCTGTTATAGTATAACATCTGGTAAATAGAGGTTGGCCAATTCATCATCAACTGCTAAATACTCAGGATCCTGTTAATTAAAATCATTTACTGTAGTAACCTTCTCTAATATTACACTTCCGGGTGCCAGGAAGGGAGATATGTATGTATGTAATATATATATATATATATATATATATATATATATATATATATATATATATATATATATATATATATATATATATATATATAAAATAGATATATATATATATAAAATAGATAAATAACAGCTAAAATGACAAACCTATTTGTAAAAAGAGTTTCTCTCTAACTCCTCGTAAAATAAATTAGTGATGTTCAAATGTGTAAGTTATCAGAGTGTGAAATATAGCCTAGGCCTGCATAAAATAATGCATAACAGTCTCTTGACTCAGTACTGCATCAGAACATGCAATAATGTAAGAATGTCACATACTCCTACAGATGCTAGCATCGCCATCTTTTGGTACCAGAAAACATGTCAATGCCCATAGCCCTCAAAATCAAAATGCCTTTTTTTCAAAGCTCTTCATGGTCCATGTCCTACTGAGACTCACCATATACTTTGTTACAAAGTACACCTGTACACTTTCACATTCATACAGTTATCTAATCAGCCAATCATGTGGCTGCAATGCAATGCAAAAATAAATAAATAATATGAATCATGGCTGGTTTGAGTATTTCAGAAACTGCTGATCTCCTGGGATTTTCACACAACAGTCTAGAGTTTACACAGAATGGTGCAAAAGTACAAAGCCCTGCTAGTGCAGGGTAAAAAAAAAAAAAAGTTTATATCGGACATTCTCTGTACTTCTCCCTTCTATTTCTCAAGAAATAAACACACAAAACGTACATAATGTGTATTGTCTTAATAATGTGTATTGAGTGGACATAGAACCAATACAACTGAATATATTTGTACATTTTCTCCCGTTAAAGCCCGGAAGCAGAAACGGGCTTTGGGAAGCGCAGGTCATCAGTGCCTTATTGTAATGGAGACAGTATGGGACCGTCTAAAAAGTGCATGACCTGGGCGCTTTCTTCTTCACTTCTTTCTGCAGCAGAAAGAGACCATAGGACTTTTCGATGGCGTACAACTGCCTGGTAAGTCCAATTTATCAAGGTTTAAGGGTAGATTTAATGCTATGCTGTGTTTTGAATTGGATGTTTCACAGCTTTCGTTGTGTAACGTTGTTCTTATTGTGCGTTGCACTCCAAACCCAATCTTGTTAGCGACCTCCATTAACGGGCGAAGTGCTTTTCCAGTGATGCAGTTTTGAATTTACATTTACTCTGTCTGGTAAGTGACCAGATTTTAAAACCCAAACTGGAACATTATGGCGCCATTTGTGTTTTCCATGCACTTGTGTAGTGTTGTGTCCTGCATCTGTCGGTAAGGTAACATGGTCATGACTAATAACGTTAGTGAAGCCTGGATTAAATTAGTTTTTACTTCTGGTGCAGCACACCTTCACTCCATTCCGGTGCTTATTACCTGACTGCAGTGAGTGGACAGGGGAAAGAGAATAAGAAACTCAAAATAATAGAACTAACACTAGAGGAAATTCAATTTAATTGATCATGATTGGAAGTCATAAAGGGAGAGTTTTGATTAACTAGTCAGTAGACTAGATACCATTGGTGACTTGGTACATACTGACCCAAAAGTTCAAAGTAATTAAATAATTTTTGCTTGTCAATAAATCATCATATCTCTTTAATAGAATGGACCAGAGTTTCCACACTGTTCCTTCGAGAACATCGGAGGTTAATGAGAGTTAGCTCACCTCCATCAATGGAAAAGTCTGACACCCCATTCCAACAAACCACACAGTTTTAATGTTGAAAACCTGTTAAATTGGGCTAGTTTGGAATAGCCCCCTTTTTCATCCATATACTATCGTCCACATGGAACACACACTCGCCTGTGCACATCCAGGCACAGAATTGCACATGGGCTATAGCCAATCTAGAAGTAGTTGAGTTTGGTGTCTGTTTTTGTCATGACCTCGTATTGTGTAAAAATATCTGTCACTTTTACAATAGAAATGCATGCATGCGAGCCTGAATTGGTGAAGTTGAAAATAATGTGTTAAAAATATACCCTGATGAATAATGAAGATGGTATTTTAACAACTAAATATTTTGGAACTGTATTTTAGAAGGTTAATGTGTGCATTGTATTTTGAATGCTGGAATTTTTTTGTTTAAATCAAATATACAAACCCAATGAATTGCAGAGGAAAACTAATTCAAACATTAAGATTGCTGTGGGGTTTTTTTTTTTGGTTTTTTGTTTTCAATTTGTGTCAAATTGCTGGGCAGAAAAATTCAAGCATTGTCAGCGATATGGGGTTTTGTTGTGTTGTGTTTTTTTTTTTTTTTTTTTTAATCCAACATGCCATTTTGCCTTGAGGACATTTGGCATTATTATACTTCTATACAGGGCTCCAGGCAAAAAAAAAAATAAAAATCTAGGAGCCACTGGTCCTAAACCCAAAATATTTAGGCAACATATTACATTTTCAGGAGCCAAAATATAGTGATGTCATATGACATACGATGATATCATTGTTAAACGGCTACCTCACACTGCCTTTTTTCCCCTTCTTTACTGTCTGCCTTTGTTTACTCTGCCTTCCATAGTTTACACAATGTATTCTTTACATACACAATGAGCAGTGTTCAGTACATCATATTGAATCATGAAGCAAATGTCAGAAAAACCTTACTTGAAGTGTCACATAAAGAAATAGTTCAGGATCCTGCATATACAGCAGAATGTTGGAGCAGTGTGCTTAAAGGGCTGAAACTTCCCCCAGGAGGATTGGATGAAGTGCTGGCTAGCCTCACTCCTACACCCAGGAAGGTTGTTGCCATGCTACAACATGAGATCCTCAACAAGAGAGAAAATCCGATTCTTGATTTTCTCAAGAAGTTTATAAAGAACTGTGGTGAACTTCGACTGAGCAAATTTCTCAGGTTTTGCACTGGTAATCGTTTTAATTGATTACTAATATTTGATCATATGGCTTGACATAACAGAAACATAGTTAAGAGTTAAAGAAATACTCTTTGCCAATACAGAATTTTGTTCATTAATCAATGTTGTTTTTAATCAAACAAATCCAAGTTTGTTTTATTATTGTCCTTTTAAAGGGATATTTTTGATTTTTGTCAATTTAAGTGGGGAGAAATACTCACCAGTAATATAGTTAACGTTGCAGTAATGCCAGTACAATTTACATTTTCCATTTGGAAAAAATGAGTATACAAGTTGATGTTGCAGTAATGCCAGTAATGTAGTTGATGCATAAGAGTTACTTTGCTTAACAAGTCCCCTGGTCAGAGTTCTGTTCGGCTTCCAAGTGAACTGATGTTGGCACTGATATGACTAATATCTTTAAACTAAAAAGTCTTAGCTGACTGAGACCTTCAGTAAAAAACTGACTAAATCCTTACCATTTAAATAGCCACATTATTTTTGTCATGTCTTCAACAGGTGCAGACCTCCTAGTTGCCCAGCATATCCAGGTCCGATTCATGGAGCCGGGAGTATTTTTTACTAGAACACCCCAGGCCCACAATGCGGCTGTGTGTTGAAATCCCAAACAACTATGCGTCATACCCAGTGTTGGCTGAAGAGTTCATTAATGTTCTTGATGCAAACATGTGGGTCATAGACATTATTTAGTGGTAAGTGACTGGTGGAGTTTAAGTCAAAATTACAATAATTCTGACTTAAACAAAATTGTATGAATTTGATTGGGAAACCCATCTGCTTGTGGCCAGCTTGGTAGAGAGATAGAGGGGATATCAGGATAAAACATATTGTCATACATGTGGCATATATAGATGACCTCCATGAGTTCATGAAACATAAAAAGATGGTATGATTCATACAAAAAGGGAGGTTGGATATAGGTCTGTAATTTGCCAGGTTATAAGGATCGAGGTTTGTTTTTTTAAAAGGATGATCACTGATAGTTGACAGTTGTGATACATATCTGGGATTTTTAAATACTTTAAAGGGCCCATAGTATGCTTCTCCGTCTTTTTCCCCTTACCTTTAGTGTGTTCCAGATCTTGTTGCATGCAAACGGTCTACACAGTTACAAAGCCAAAGGACACCCAGAGGGCGTAGCTCTCTCCCGCAAAAACAATTTTTCTCAGTTGCCTGAAACGTCTTTCCTTCCACTTCTTCCGTGACATGATGATGCATTCTCTGAACATTATTAGGGTGAGCTGACCAATCAGAGCACACTGAGCTCATCACAGGTGGGGTTTTAAAGACACCGGGGCAAAAGGACCACTAACAGTGTTTCAGACATGGGGCGGATTGAGATATGCAGTAGGAGGAAACATACTGTGTTTTGGGGAACACTGAAGCAGGTAAATCCTCTGGTATTCAATTAATGGATCTTGTATAGTAGCACTACTTGTATTGTTCCTTGCTTGATATATCGCTTGCTTATTTGTAAGTCGCTTTGGATAAAAGCGTCTGCTAAATGAATAAATGTAAATGTAAATTTATTCTACTAGATGCCCAAATAAAATGATAAACATTGAAAATGAGCATATAATGGGCTCTTTAATTTGTTTCATTTTATAAGGGCAGTGTGTGCATAAGCAGTTTAGTAGGAATGGGGTCTAGTAGGCACATCAATGATCTACACGAGGTTGTCAGGGAAGTGAGTAGCATAACAGCTGAGGTTAAGTGAAGTCAGTATAGGTATTGGATTTAAAATAGAAAAGTGTAAAGCAATCAGCAGTGACAGTAGATGCCATGTCATGTATGGAGAGCCTCTTCAAAACCAGGAAGTGCTTATCTATTACTCAGGGCACTAGCACAAGAGGAGACACATGCAGGAGACACAGGTAGCACACAGAGAAGAGGAGGAGCTAAGCGGTTGCTGTGACAGTCCGTACATCTGTATTTGCGCGTGTGTGTGTTCATATCCATATCCTGTTTGTCTGTTGTAGGTGGTTTGATGCCTGGCTGCCTGGGGAATCTGAGGGACAGCATATTTATATTTGTTTTTCTGTTTTGTAAATGTTCTAAATGTTAAAAGCGAAAATTAGTTATATTTAGGAGTGATGGTTCTCCGTTCTTGTTCCATGTTGTTTTTTGTTTTTTTGCAAAAAATAAATAAAAGTTTGCTGTTTGTGCAGATGATTTTCTTTTCAAGCTATCCAGGGATAAAGACCAGAAGAGTTATTTCACAAACTAAATTTGCAAGATAACTTTGAAGACTTAACAATTGTCATTTTTGATTCGAATCTTCCTGATGTCAGAGTTATTAACATTCATGTCTTCTTCTGCCACTACATGGTCAGTTAAAAAAAAAAAAAGTCATTTCACCTGTTTGAAAGCACAAATGGTTTCAGCAGGTCTATGAAGCCACTTGTCCAATTTCACAAGAAAGTAATGGTATGTATTGGAAACACAGAATATTGACACTGTGGGCCCAATTTGGACATTTTCACTTAGGGGTGTACTCACTTTTGTTGCCAGCGGTTTAGACATTAATAGCTGTGTGTTGAGTTATTTTGAGGGGACAGCAAATTTACACTGTTACACAAGCTGTACACTCACTACTTTACATTATAGCAAAGTGTCATTTCTTCAATATTTTGAGTTTTTCTCCTGTTAAAGCCCGGAAGCGGAAGCAGTCTTTGGGAAGCGCAGGACATCAGCGCTGTCAGTAATGGAAAAAATAAATGACTTGGGCAACTGTATAAGATTTTTATATGGCACAATAAGTTTATATGTGTAATATAATGGTATATCATTTATAATACATACGCTATAAAACATTCTTTATCCATACTGTATCCTAACACTGCAATAAGTTAGATATCCTTTAAAGTAGACGACTATAAACTCAGTAGAATCTGACACAGTTGCCTAGGTTCTGCACTTTTAGACGGTCCTTTACTGACTTTACTTTACTATAAGGCGCTGATGATCTGCGCTCCCAAAGTCCGCTTCCGGGCTTTAACGGGAGAAAATGTAAAAATATATTCAATGAAACAGGCACAAGTCATGCTATCAATAAACAGGATATCAGGAGAGGTAAAAAACCAAAAACAAAGTCAATGTCAGAACTAGTAGTAAACAGGCAGCAAATACAACTGTTTGGTAACATCAAAGACAGAATGGAATTGAGCATATACTTCACAAGAGCAGGCGGGAGAAAGTCTCTACATACAGGTGTGTGCGCATGTGTGTGACTGTAATTGGGATCAGATGTGCCCAGAGGTGAACCTAGATTATGTGGGACCCTTCTGACAGATTTATGTTATGTCTTCAAGTTACTTGGAGATATTGTTGTGATCCTTTACTTCCGTGGAGGAATCGCAGTAGATGCATTTAAACTTAGTTTGGACCAACCATTTGAAGGGAATGACTTACTGTCACACAACCAACTGTAATGTGTTCGACTAGGTGTTAGGTATGATGCACACCTTTTACATTTTTGATAGTTCACAAAATAAATTATTAAATCATATGTAAACTTTATATGAATTTCAAATGGTCCCATTCACAAAATGTACCATAATTTAAAGCTCAATAGCATTTGAAAGGAATGACTTACAGTTTAATTTTTTTTTTAAAACTCTGTAAAAAGTTCATGCAGGTGTCAGCTACGGTATATAATGAGCAAATTGTGACTGTAAGTCATTTCCTTCAAATGCTATTGAAGTTAGAAACGTGTATACCAATCTCCAGATGTTTTTCCAAGAAAATTCTTTAGTGTCATGTTTTGCCTTCCAATTTGCATCTCTACTTCAGTTCTTTCCTCCTCATATCGTTTGCAGTCTAACAGAATGTGTTTTACAGTCTCTTGTGTATTGCAGTAGGTGCAGAGTCCAGTAGGCTGTTTTTCTATAAAGTGTAATGTTAGATTTAAGCCAGCATGACCTATTCTATGACGTGTAATTCTTAAAATTCCTGCCCTGTCTCATACTCATGCCTACTTGTTTTTGTATATTATATAGGTGTCATCCAGTGTCAGCTATGTCCCAGTATTCCTGCCATATCTTATGCCTGTGCCCCTTTATAATGGTTTTAATCTCTGCTCTACTTAATGGTACTTGTATATCAACTGTTTCATGCTTTACCGATCTATTTGGCAATAAATTCACAGTTTAATTTCCTTCTACCCCTACATGTGCACGAACCTAAAAGAAGGAGACATCCAGATCCCTACTATGGAGTATGAGAGGCAGATGGTAAACAATGTCTTGTCTACATGATGTTTCCCCAGATTGTACAGTATATTTGATAATGCAGATAGACCATCAGAAGCTATAGTGACATTTTGGTTCTGATGATTTTTTTTTCCAACCACTGCAGTGAAAATAGGACTCCTAATAGTTCTACAGTGTTCATTGATAAATGACTAGTTCTTCTTTTTGACTGGTACTTCATAACGAGGAATAAGAAAAAGCAGCACCAGTGCAACCTTTCTCAGGCTGTTTTGACCCATCTGTGTTTGAGTAAATTAGTTAGTTACAGTTACACTTATATACAGCGCTTTTCTAGACACTCAAAATGCTTACATAGTATGGGGAGGATCTCCTCAACAACCACTAGTGTGTAGCATACATTTCATTCCAGCTATTAGTGGGGAGTGATGTAGCCAATTCAGAGATGAGGATTATTTGTGGGCCATGATGGGGGAAATGTCGGTAGGACACTGGAGTTATACCCTCTTCTTTTTTATGATAAGTGTCCAGGGATTTTTAATGGCCACAGAGAATCAGGCCCTCAGTTAAACGTCTTATCCAAAGGACAGTGCTGTTTTTACAGTATAGTGTTTCTGTCACTATACTAGGACATTAGATCACACAGACCACAGGGTGACCACCCCCTGCTGGCCTCACTATTACCACTTCCAGCAGCAACCTTAGTTTTCCCCAGGAGGTTTTCCATCCAGGTACTGGTCAGGCTCAACCCTGCTTAGTGTCAGTGGGAACCCAGGCAAATACGGCAGGGAGATATGGCTATGGCATTATCCTGATAATGGTCCATATAGTTTTTAACTATTATCCACTGTGTTGCTATTTTAGATTTTTCTTTATCTATTTGTTGTAGACTTGTATCTACAGATGGTTTTATGAATCTCCAGGGTGGTACAGTTGGTATTGTCACAATGGGGCTTACTTGTAGCTGGCTGAGGTCTGCATTTTGTGCCTTTGGATTTCCTAACCATCCGAAACTGTTAAAGTTAGTTCTATAAAACTCTGAGCAGTCTTGTAAGATGGATTTCGTGGAGTGCACCCTGCTATGCCCTTGTAGATTTATCCAAAACGCCAGCATGATATTGACCCTCCTAATATTCAAAGACATCTATCCTGTCTCAACCTGTAATGCAGTCACTGGTGATGACTTAAATGCTCTAGTACAGATAAGGAGTGCTTGTGACTGTTCCATATCAGGCTTTTAAGATTTGATTGTGATGCCGACATATATGCAATCATAATCAAAGGCAGCTCTTATAAGAGCCTGATCAATAGTTATGAACCATGCCCTACTTGCTCCCCAGTCTCGCCATGACAGACACATTACAGAACATTATTAATCTTTTTACATTTGTTCTTAACTTTATCAATATGCTGACACCAGGTCAACTTCTCATCAAAGAGCACTCCTAAAAATCTCACACAGCCTTGACCTGTTGAAGTCCATATAATTTAAGTGATACTGTTTAATGGAGTTTAGGAAAACATATAACTTGGGATTTTGAGATTGATAGTTTAAATCCCCATTCATTTGCCCACTGTTGTACTTTCTTTCTTAAATATTCTATATATATCGACATCTAATGTCCGAGTGCGTAACGACTGACTCCTTTGTACCAATTCATTTTAATCGATGGTTAAATGATTAGTGGCTGTGGCTCAGGTGGTTGACCGGGTTGTCCACTAACCCTAGGGTTGGCGGTTTCATTCCCGGCCGCATGACTCCACAATGCCGACGTGGCCTTGGGCAAGACACTGAACCTAAATTGCTCCCCGATGGCAAGTTAGTGCCTTGCATGGCAGCTCTGCTACCATTGGTGTGTGAGTGTGTGTGTGTGAATGGGTGAACGAGACACAGTGTAAAAGCGCTTTGGATAAAAGCGCTATATATGTGTGCCATTTTAAACAACTGAGCTGTCCAACACTGAACTCACGAGATGTCATTGTCTGAATCGATGTATAACAAATCATTTACTCAGAACACCTCTGAAATGAGAACGTAAGTGTGCATACAACATTTAGCAAGAGTGGTTAGTAAGATTTAGCCTTAATAAGCAACAATATTTTTATTTATAGTTTATTATAATATAGTTTATTTATATGACACTAGTAAATGCACCTTTAAAATCATTTAGTTTAGACTGGAGCAAGTTGTAACAAGAACGAAACAAGCTGTTAGCTAGCTGCTAATTTTATTTAATTGTATATAGTAGAAAATTAGACTATTAGTTAAAATAAAATGTTAAAGAACAAAGGGATCTTGAAGCTATGGAAGCTGAATACAATGTATATGCTGAAGAGGAATTAAAATTGAATGCTGAAATAGGAGAAACTAGAGAAATCTTCACTTTGTCTCCAAGTCAGCTTCCAGTGCAGCATAACAGCACTCGGTGCACCCAGAATCCCAAAGATCTTTCAATCCCTTTTTGTTCAGAAAGCAAAATAGAACCAAAATTAAATGAAGCCTCGCTACTTCAAGCATTAAAAGAATCCCTGGCAATGACTAGACTTCCAGCACCAGAGCCGTTCATGTTTACAGGAGATCCACTTAAATTCACTGAATGGCGGACCTGCTTCAAGGCCTTAATCGAAATAAGTTGCACAAACCCAGCTCATAGGCTATATTACTTGAAAAAATGGAGAAGCACTTTCTTTGTTCAAAGGAACATTTTATAGAAGAGATGAGGAAGCCTACATACTGGCTTGGGATGTGTTGGATAAGATTTATCAAACGTTATGGCCACCCCTTCATAGTTCAAAGAGCATTCGGGAGAAGCTGAGTAGCTGGCCTAAGATTGGACCAAGGGAATCACTGAAATTAAGGGAATTTAGTGATTTCCTCATCTCCTGCATGAATGCAATACCTTACGTTCATTGTCTGAAAGTTTTAGATGATTGTCAAGAAAACCAAAAGTTGCTACAAAAACTTCCTGACTGGGCAACAACCTGCTGGAACCGGTACGTCACTAAAGCACCAGATGAAGGAAGCCACATCCTGCCTTTAATGAGTTTTCAGACTTTGTAGCTGAAGAGGCACGTGTTGCTTGCAATCCAGTTTCTTCTCTTTTGCATTAAAACAAGCAGATGAGAAGAATTGAAAGGAACAGAAGTGTCTCAAAGCCAGCACTCTAGCAACGTCAACGAAGGTGTCTCAAAGATCAAGCTTCACTTCAAAGGACTCCAGTGCATCAGAAAGTTCTACAGCCAAACAGGGCCACGGTGGGACTCCAAAAGGTTGGCAGGTTGCAAGGGAAATTTTCCACTGTATATTCACATCTACTCTTGGAGGACACAATCCTCATGAATGTGAAACAGTGTAAAAGCGCTTTGGAACCACTAACTAACATGCCTGCTCCTGGCTCGTGCTTTGGGATCAGTCAACTCTACATTTCCGGACGTTACTTAAGCCTCATCAGTCTCCATCCCCAGGGCAGATCGTTGCCTTTGCTTTGTACAGCAGATATTTCTTTATGTGTGTTGATTTCTCCTGTGTATGACCTTCTGCCTGTTCTTGGCTTTGTATCTGCTCTGTCCCTTTAAGTTTAATGATTCAGCTCCCAAACTGCTGGAAATGTGGGCGGGTTCTAACTCTTCACCAAAACTGCTTTATCCTGGAGAAGAGGTTTGAGGTGATACTCCTGTCATATGCCGGTCCTGGTGAGTTTATTATTCTTAATGCTGAAAGACAGAAGAGCATCAGTGTAAACACACATCAGCATAAACACCAAACACCAAACACACACACACACACACACACACACATTATTCAGTACGATACAGTAGAGTATAGTAAAGAGACAGAAACTCAGTAACTCACTATAATGTCTCCAGTTTACAGTGTGGATCCTTCAGTAGATCAGAGAGCAGCTTCACTCCTGATTCTCCTGGATTATTACCGTACAGATACAGTTCTCTCAGGTGTGATGAGGAGTTTGACCTCAGAGCTGAAGCCAGAGCAGCACAACCTTCATCTGTAATACTGCAGCTATACATGCTGTAAAAAAAAAAACCTTCTCACACTTAACACACTCAGTTTTAGTTCTGAAAACATCAACTACACAAAATCTTTATATACAGAACATTTACTCTCCATCTCACAAACACAACAATGACAATATATAACATCACTACAATTACAATCACCACAGATGGAAACTGGATGTAGCTGTGTTTATTAAAACTCTGCTCTGTGTGTGTGTGTGTGTGTGTGTGTGTGTGTGTGTGTGTGTGTTACCTCAGTGTCTCCAGTGTACAGTATGGATTCTCCAGTCCAGCAGAGAGCAGCTTCACTCCTGAATCCTGCAGGTTATTGTCACTCAGGTCCAGTTCTCTCAGTCTGGAGGAGTTTGAGCTGAGAACTGAGGACAGAACTCTACAGCTTTCCTCTGTCAGATTACACCCACACAGCCTGGAAGTGATGATGAAGTGTTAGATTTATTGATCTGATTGTGAAATGAGGTGTTTCCATCAGGTGGGAAATAAAGTGTTTACCTGAATACAAGGTTCTAATGTCAGGATAAAAATATAAAATGAACAGCCTGTGTATAAACAATAAACTAGTATTGTCATGTTATTAAAGTAAATGTGTGTGTAATGTACACTGATCTACACACTGTAGAAATAAATGTACTTTGTTGTGATGTGAGAAGTGATGTAGATATTTCAGCATTAACACAAAGCCGAGTTTCACAGAGACGCTAAAACTGTTGCAGTTCATTGTCTTTGGAGCTTAATCTAACTCACACACACACACACACACACACACACACACACACACACACACACACACACACACACACACACACACACACACAGACACACACACAAAAACAAGGCTCAACAGCAGAAACAATGCTAATCCACACCATATAAAATACACACTTTAATGTGTTACTCATATAAAACACTGGGCCTCATTTATCACACTGGACATGAATTAATTTCTTCATAAACAGTGTGTAGGAGCATTTACACAAGAACTCTTTAATGTGCAAATTAAAATATAATGTTATGGAACATTTACAGGATGTTGAGAGAAAAGGTTGATGAGGTGTTGGATCAGAGTTAAATGGGCGTGGCCACTCAGCACAAGAGCTAGCTCTTTATATACGTGCATAGCTGCTTTATCTGCTCTTTATTCTGACCCTCAACCCGTGAGGTGGGGAGGTGGGAGGTAGCCGGTGAAGTCACCTCCTGGAAACAAGTATTGTCATGGATACATTGACATCTGGGGAACCAACTGTTGTCAAAGCCAAGAAACCTGGAACTGTGGAGATCCTGCAGTCAAAAGGGAAAGAGCTAGAGCCCGTACTAAAGGAGAATAAATATGGGCGTGGCTTTTGAGAGGTGGAGAAAACTCAGAGATCTGAAGGGGTTGAAGACAGAGATGTTTTTTTCCTGTTAAACAGGTCAGACATTTCAGTAGCTCAATAGGTAGCTAGCTAACTTGATTCAGCTGTTTGTTTGTTTTGCTATGGTCAGTGTGGTAAACTGCACTTATTTTCTGCTAGCTATGAGAGAGAGCAACTCTCCTCTACTTCAAGAAAACCGTATCCACCTCCACCTCCGCTGTCGAGTATTGGAGCTAATATACAACACAAGAATACCCCTCAGTGTTGCCAAGTCTCACGAGACAAATAAGCAACTGCAACTTCAAAAACAAGCCCAATATTATTATATCCTGTTACAGGCTCAATGTAAACAGACTCAATAAATGATCCTACAACATATTAAACTGAAACCACTCACGGTTTAAAACTAGGACTGCAACTAACGATTATTTTCACAATCGATTAGTTGGCTGATTATTTATTTATTTATTACTAATAATCAATTAATCGTATGGGCGCAACTTTCAGTGCCATTTTTTTCTTTTATTTAAAATAAAATCCACAACGGTTACAAATCCACAAAAGAGTGTTACAAATAAAAACTACAATTTTACACAACTGTTTGTCCAAATATATAAGACTGAAAAGAACCCAATACACACACCAAAATATATATTATTCATTTAAATTAATTACATTTAATTTACTATTAATGTTAAATATTAATAAAATATATAGAAATTACAGTTTAATATATAGCCTATAATTGTTGTGGAGTGAGGGGGGTCCTTGTGGATTGTTTGAAATATTCTAGGCGTCCAAAGCTCACAAATGGTTGAGAACCACTGGTCTAGTGTATGAATTTTAGAAAGGTAAAATCGTCTCAAATGGAACACATTAGTTTTTTACTAACCTGAAAGTTTGCCCACATCCGATTAATCAGAAAATATTCGGCAACTAATGGATTATGGAAATAATCGTCAGTGGCAGCCCTAATATTTTATAATATATATATATATATATATATATATATATATATATATATAGTATTCATGCTCACATTTTATGGATGTACAAAAAACACTTAATTCTACAGTCCTAGGAATCCCGGGTTGATTGGTAGAACCTGTCATTCCCCAGGAATTGGTACAAATACCAGGTTCAATTACATTTTATTGTTGGTGTAAAATTTAATTTGACTCTCTGAATAATCTTTTGTTTATTTTATCCATTACTGTGACACATGAAATTATACACAATATCCCGAATCGATTTTTTAGAGCGATCGAGAGACCAGAAGGAGTAGAAGGAGTAGAGTGAGTACGAAGTGTGAGAGAGTGACAGAACATTTCCTGATTGGTCTCTTTCTGCTAGATAGACCTATCAGTTTTCTCTGTGGGCAGGCTTTAAAGTCGACCACAGTTTTTCTCTCTCTCTCTCTCTCTCTCTCTCTCTCTCTCTCTCTCTCTCTTCAGGTCATTAATCAGTTCAGTATCACTGTAGCGTCATGGCAGAATGTCAAAAAAAGAAAACACACACACCGCAGATTACACTAAAGTGTACCCCTGCTTCATAGGAGTAAAACAAAAACAACAGTTTTCAACAGCGACTCTTTGATTGCCCATGGTGGGTTAGATGATTGTAAAAGACATGTTGAGGTGAGTTTAACAGGTGTCATTTGTTCAGTAGAATAGCTAACGTTATTTAAACTAGCTGGCTAGCTGCTGAGGAGCTAATTTGTTGATGTCCCACTTGATGAGGCCAAACCCCCTGTAGACTTGCTTAAAGTTGTAGTAGAATAAGATTATGGCTAAATTTTGAATAAAAGTTGAATAGAATATAATAGTACATATTATTTTACAGTCACATTTAGCATTTAGACTGCCAACTTATTCTTAAAAATGAGTGTATGTATGTTTGTGTGTGTAATATATATATATATGGGTGAGATGGGGTTGCAGGGGTGGTGGAGCTACCTCCCTGAAATGAGTTTTTGCACAGTGAGATGTCAGCATAAAATTAAGATAAGAAATTAATTGATGTCTCCCGGCCTGAAATGCGCACACAGACTCATCATGCGAGTACTGAACTGAGTTCTCCTTAGAGGCTTATTATGCTTGGATGGTGAAATAAATGCACACACATCATGTCAAAACACAGGCCTGGCCAAGTATTCATGCAAACACAGTCGGTTATAATTTAAGTGAATGTAAACTGGTGGGGAAAAGGTGGAGGTGTGTCAATACAGTATATTAGGTCTGTGCATTAGGTCTTAAAGTGAGAGCAGTCTAATAAACCTGCTGCTGTCTGTGTCATTAATGTTCATCAAACAACAAAACACAAAGAGGAAAATCACTCACTCACTCATTTGACTGAATAACTTCAGAAAATCTAATAAGAATCACTGTATATGTCACACAGTGAAGTCTATTTCATCGTTACCTCAGTGTCTCCAGTATACAGTGTGGATTCTCCAGTCCAGCAGAGAGCAGCTGCACTCTTAATCCTGCAGTTTATTGTGACTCAGGTTCAGTTCTCTCAGTCTGGAGGAGTTTGAGCTGAGAACTGAGGACAGAACTCTACAGCTTTCCTCTGTCAGATTACACTCCCACAGCCTGGAAGAGAAATTATGAAATATCAGAACTCTGACCTCAAACACACAGACACAGACACACAGACACAGCTATAATCCAGCTAAAGTTTACCATGTAACAGAAATGTGAGTGTGTTTCTCTTACACACAGAAATCAGAGGACAGGACACCACATCGTAGTATTATTATTATCATTATTATTATTATTATTATCATTAATAAATTCTTTATTATAATAAAGCATTTGTTCAAACAAAGACGGTTTTCATTCCTTTAAGGATCGTAGTAACTGATAATAATAATAATAATAATAATAATAATAATAATAATAATAATAATAGATCATCAGTTACAGTGGTACTTAAAGGACTGGAAACAGAAGGTTTTTGTTTGAACAAATGCTTTATTATAATTGAAACTTAAAACCATTTTTTAATGTACGTGTTAAAAGGTCTCCAACTAAAAATAAATAAAATAAATAAGAAATCTCCGTTTGAACAAAAAGGAGCAGGACGTGCTGTGGCTTCTCGGTGCAGATGTAACGTGTTAGTGTAAAAAGTGAAACAATCTTCTGTAACAGTACCAGAGGTTTGTTTAAAGATGATTAGAGTAACTATTAACAAGCATTAATCCAAACATACATTTATAAATAAAAATACTCACACAACTTTTCTGGAGGCTTTGACCACTGGCAGCAGCTTCAGAAGACATTCCGGATGGGTAATATTTCCTCAAATCAAACTCATCCAGCTCCTGATCTGAGTTCAGTAACACAAACACCAGCGCTGACCACTGAGCAGGAGAGAGTCTGGTTCCCCTGAGACGAAAGTAATCTTTTCTGTTCAGGTAAGTCTGTACTTCCTGCACTAGAGAATGATCATTCAGTTCATTCAGACAGTGGAACAGATTGATGGATTTCTCAGGAGATGGATTCTCCCTGATCTTCTCCTTGATATACTCGAGTGTTTCCTGTTTGCTGTGAGAGCTGCTTCCTGTATGTGGCATAAAGCCTCGTAAGAGAGCCTGATTGGACTCCAGTGAGAGACCCAGAAGGAAGCGGAGGAACAGGTCCAGGTGTCCATTCTCACTCTGTAAGGCCTTGTCCACTGCACTCCTGGGGAAAATCAGACATGTTTGACTTTCTGAAAAGATCAGACAGATCAGTGGTTTGTTGTTCTGTTACATTTCTGCTGATGAAGGAGAGAAATGTGTATAAAGCAGCCAGAAACTCCTGAACACTCAGATGTACAAAGCTGAACACCTTCCCCAGGTGAAGCCCAAACTCCTCTCTGAAGATTTGGGTACATACTCCTGAGTACACTGCAACTTCTCCAACATCAATGCCACACTCTCTTAGGTCTTCCTCATAGAAGATCAGGTTTCCTTTCTCCAGCTGTTGGAAAGCCAGTTTCCCCAGTGTCAGGATACTCTCTGGTCTGCTGAGGATCAGGGGTCACATTTGTGGTGGTACTTTTGGTCCTTGTGTTTGATCTGAAAGATCAGGAAGTGTGTGAACATTTGAGTCAGAGTCTTGGGGACCTCTCCACTCTCTGCTTCACCCAACATTCTCTCTAGAACAGTGGCTGAGATCCAGCAGAAGACTGGGATGTGGCACATGATGTAGAGGCTTCTTGAAGACTTCATGTGTGTGATGATTTTATTGGCCAGGCTCTGATCACTGATCCTCTTCCTGAAGTACTCCTCTTTCTGAGGATCACTGAAGCCTCGTACCTCTGTCACCTGGTCTACACACTCAGGAGGGATCTGATTGGCTGCTCCTGGTCGAGAGGTGATCCAGAGGAGAGCAGAGGGAAGCAGATTCCCCTTGATGAGGTTTGTCAGCAGCACATCCACCGTGGCTGACTCTGTCACATCACACAATCTCTCATTCTTCTGGAAATTTAGGGAAGTCGACACTCATCCAGACCATCAAAGATCAACACCACTGTGTAGGAGTCACAGTCTAGTAATTCAAGTTTTCTCATTTCTGGGAAAAAGTGATGAAGAAGCTCCATCAGACTGAGAT
The DNA here is from genome assembly GCA_012411365.1 of Ameiurus melas. NCBI lineage: Eukaryota > Metazoa > Chordata > Actinopteri > Siluriformes > Ictaluridae > Ameiurus > Ameiurus melas. The sequence goes on along the minus strand of JAAGNN010000031.1, from coordinate 438,526 downwards.
TTCTCTGCTTCATCAGATTCAGCTCTCTAAAGGGAAGTGGAAACATGAAGGTGACGTCCTGATTTGCTTTTCCTTCAGCCCAGTCCAGAATGAACTTCTGCACAGAGACTGTTTTTCCAATTCCAGCAACTCCTTTAGTCAGCACTCTCCTGATGGACTTGTCTTTAAAGAGCTCATTACATTTGATGGGTGTCTCCTGTGTTGTTGGTCTCCTGGACACTGTCTCAATCTGTCTCACCTCATGTTCATTATTGACGTCTCCACTCCAACCCTCTGTGATGTAGAGATCTGTATAGATCTCATTCAGAAGTGCTGAGCTTCCATGCTGTGAGATTCCTTCATTAATTCTTTTAAACTTCTCTCTCAGGCTGGATTTCAGCTCTGTCTGATACACAGAGGCCACAGACTCTAATAAACAAAGTAATAACATCTTTTAATGCAAAATCACTGAGCACAATATAAAATGTAAAATTCTTTCAAATGCTGCTGTTCATTCCTGATTCATGGACTAAATATTATTGAAGGAACAGGACCACTTTACAGAGTAATCACAAACTGGACCACGAACAGAACAGAAAAGCACCAGATGTACATGATACTAAACTCAAACTTCAAACTAAAAGTGTTCATATCTAAATCTATTTCCTCTCTCTAAAGTGAACCTGATGGAATAAACCCATGACTCAGAGCTCTTACTGTTGTGCAGTGTGTTAGCGAGATCTGTGTGGTTCATGTTCTTCAAGGCGTGCAGTGTGATCTTCAGCGTTCCCTCTCTGACACTATGCAGATCCTCCTCATCCTCCACCTCCCTCTCAGTGCATGCTGGGTAATCTGGACTCAGGAGCTTCCTAAACCTCTTCAGCTCATTCTTTATCAGAGTGATGACTTTGTGTTCCAGCTCCTGGTTAGAAACACACAGGAACACATCTAAATATTATAATGTTACACACTGAGACATGCTTTTATTTTATGAAAAGAAGAAAGGTCTCTTTCTATTACCACAGTTACAACTGAAATTCTGTCTGATTACCCATAATGCTGCTGCACATCGATAAACCTGTGAACCATCATTATCTTTATCTTAAATCATTATCTTAAATAAAAAACCTGCAACCTACTCACACACAAGTTACACACATTAAAAAGACACACACACCTTGAATATGGGTCCAGCTGATTTGTGCTGATGTTTGATTTCTTCTTTTGTGGTCTGTGAACAAATAAAACACATGATGTAATATAGACTATATGTATTCATAGCTGCACAACACACTAATACATACAGAGACAGATATTTAACACTATCCTCTTAACACAATCCACTCATTTCAGGGTTTCCTCACTGACACTAACATGATTATGAATAAAATAGTGATCTAGTCATTAATGTCCCAGGTATAAATGCTGTTGTGTAACACCACAGACCCTCCAGCTCAGGGACTGCAGGCTGAACTGAACTCTTAAGCAGTTTTCCTCACTGCCAGTCCGAGAGCTGCAGCACTGCACACTTTAGTGTTTTACTGCTTCAACACCTGATAAAGATCATGAAGGGCTTCATAATGAGACCAGTGAGTTTGATCAGGTGGAACACTGCTGTAAAACACCTCACTGTACTGACCTCACATCAGGAGAACTGGCTCCGTCTCTGAAGTTATTTTGAATATCCATTGACTCCTCACTCTTCATGGACACACAGCTGGGTTCTGGTGAGTCTGATCTCTTTCCCTCCATCATTCTGTGATTAGAACAGAAATATCAGCAATAATTAATACTCTGCTGTCTCAGCACTGTTACACAATGTGTTCATCATTAAACACCAATAATTCCATCTTTTTAATTCAGCTACAGTCTGCACACTTATTCAAACAGGAGACACGCCTCATACCTCAGGAATTACACTGATGTCTTGAGTCCCTATCACAGAGAACTGACTCGGCTGGGTCTTAAAGCCTGTAGAGTTCACTGAGTCAAAGCTACACTGCTCTTCTCCTCCACATTACACAGTCCTTTTACTCTTCTCTCAGTGAATGATTTCTCTAAACTGTTCTTAGATCAGATCAGTGATATATTCACTGCTATTAAACACCTTCAACCAAAGTTTAGTTCCTCTGTAAACTAGTGAGTGTTTAGAGATACAGATCTGTTCCCATGAGACGGTGTGTATTTATTGCTGGTGAATGTAAAAGTAACTCACCTCTCGTCTTCCTTTAAGTCCTGTTCTCCAAACACACTCATGTTGGAGGTCATGTCTCCTTCTCCAGATTACAGCAGGACACACGTTTACTTCACTCCAACATCGGTGTGTTAAATCAAACCCTGTATCAGCACAGAGTTCACTTACAGGAAATAGTCACGGTATCAAGTCATAAAACAACCTGTGTACATTCAAACTTCAGTACAAACACACAACACTCTTCTGCATCTCGTGTACAGATCAGATTCAGTGTGTTTATATATTATAGCTTTAGATTTAGATACTCACTGTGTTTTTACTCCTGAAATGGTTTATTTTCCCTCGACACAAAATGGGGCTGCCTAGTTTTACTTTTACGGAACATCATCTAACTGGTTTATCTGGTTTTTTCTGCAGAGTAGGAAGGGCCGTTGTGTGTATGTGTGTGTGTGTGTAAATTAACAATATTTAATGGTGGATTTTTTGTGATTCTGCAGTAAAATATTAAACAGTAAAAATATCACAGAGTATTTTCACATGTTACAAAACGTAAATACTCTGGTTTTATGTTCAACGTGGGACTTTCCAATCTTTTAGTTTTGTAATTACAGCATTGAACATAATCAATAATCGTGAGGTGCAACTGTATATATGCAACAATATAACATGACCTGCTTTTGAAACTGGGATAATTTTAACACGAAACACTGAATACTGAAATCATATCCAAGTATAAATTTGATCCCTCCAAATTTCTTAAATATTTCTCTGGGAATATGGAACCAGAAGTTGTTTGTTGTTTGGATTTAGATTTTAACCAATTAATTTTCAAGGTCCCATTTATAAAATCAAAACCAGTGGCTTGTAGGCCTCCATCTTTAAATTCTTTGGTCATCTCTGCTCTCTTAATGTAATGAATTTTCGGTCCAGATATAATCAAAATTAATCTGATTGAACCTTTTAATAGCTCTAGTTTTAGTATTCAGTGTACTTTCCATTTTAGTTAAAACATTCTACCAATCAGCTAATATCTCTTAATAACCATGAGTGAAGTCTTTGAAATTCATCTACTACTTTCCACACATTCATATTTTCGATTTCAATTGAATCTTTGTATATATACATGAATATATACAAATATTTAACTGTGAATTTTATAGGGATGCGTAAGGCTCCTTTAAGCGTCTTTGCTGAACTGGCATTAGTTCACATTTATTCAAATTTAGTTTTAGAATGGAGGCTTTAGAAAAATGTGCATTATATGTAATATCTTGGGAACTTCCATTAGCTGCTTCATAAAGATGGTTGTATCATCTGCTATCTGGCTGATGATTACTGGTTGCGTAACTACCTTTAATGGAACAATGTTTGAATTTGTAATAAAAATAGAAAGCATTTCTGTAACCATTACAAAGAGAAATGGAAATAGGACCTTGTTTAACCCCATGTTTGATTATAAATCGAGGTGAGGTTCCTCCTGGTAAGGAGATTGAACTATTAGGATTTTTCATAAAGAGATTCTATAATGTTTCAAAATTTAAGGATGTCATATTATCTGTTGGTTCTTTTAAACAATAATAGATTTTTCCTACTTCTGAGTACAATCAAATGCAGCATAACTACTTTTGATTACTTTTAATGAATTATTAACTCTAAAAGTAAAAATAGGGAAAGCGTGAGATATATATAGTTGCTGGTACTCTAATGCAAAGACAGGTGTTGCTGGTTAATATATATGCTCCAAACTTTGATGATGTGGAATTTGCTAATAGACTGTTGAGCAATCTCCCTTTTTTTATTTAAATTGTGTAAATTACCCAAACTTGGATCAGTCTAATCCCCGTACTCTGAATTAATCTGCAATGTCAAAAAAAAATCCGATTTTATGTGTCAGAATGTTCTTGTTGATCTCTGGAGATCCTGTAACCCCCTCTCTTAAAACGTTTTCTTTCTTCTCCCAGGTGCATCATTCTTATTTGAGGATTGATTTTTTATATATATATATATATATATATATATATATATATATATATATATATATATATATATAGAAAAGAGAGAGAAAAGAGAGAGAGAGAGAGAGAAAAAAAAGAGAGAGAGAGAGACATCACTCTAGATTCTTGCATAGTTTCTTCTGACTATTTGGGTATTGTAATTTCTGATCATGCGCCTCTACACAGACACAGTCTCACACATATGGACAAAACAAGTTCCACGGAATTTGCCTCCCTAATACAGGTATTTGTTTCTTTTTAAATTACTTCATTTGGAATGATTTTTATTCTACCTCAGTTCAGAGACTTAAGGATTGAGTACTAGTTAGGTTACCTTGTTGGCTAGCTTGCTAATCTTGTTCTAATGCTATTTTGCTAGCAATCAGGTAGCTGGCTTTCACTGCAGCATCACTGACATCTCGGCTCCGGGTGAAAACAGATTGCTGTTTCCTCAGACTCGCCAACAATTCCTGTATCTTCTGTCTTCTAACTTCTCCTTGTAAGCTGTTGTATTGTTCGCCATGCTGGGGTTCATAGTGGCGCCGAATATTATATTCCTTATGTACCGAAACTTGTTGCATGTATACCAGGGACACGGGTTTCCCATTCACCTCCGTGAACATATAGAATGAGGTCCATTTCTCCTGGAAAACCCGACACTCTGTGTCCACTTTTCTCTTGACAGAGACATTTTGTTAATGAGGGTGTCAAGACCAACGTAAAACAGGTGAGTAGTGAGGAGGGGGGGACCAACGCTGCGACCAATGCGCGTTCAAGTCCGGCTCGGAAAATCACATACACTTCCACTCGGTTAATGTTACAAGGATACGTTCAAGTACCAATACTGGGTACCATTTGATTTTATGAAAGAAATCTGTTTGACAGCCCTGGGTCTGTGCAGATCTTGAACTTTTAAAGGAACAACAGGTCACTAAAATGAAAATCATGCTCAATTAGTAAATTCTCAGCACAATAGCAGGTATATAACAACTGTAAACTTTTCATAGTAATCATTGCACATGATGTTTCAGTGAAGAAGACAGTCAGCATTATTGATTCTCCAGCACTGGCTCTGACCTGTCTGAATAACAAACTAGAATTTCGGACGTAGCAGGCAAGGCTGAAACCTGCGCGGGGAAACCCCAATGGATTTTAAGTCCATCTCCAAATGAAAAATGTTTAATTCTCAGTGAAGACTTGATACAATAGCAGGTATGCAATGATTGAATATGTCACGCCACGACCGCCAGAGGCGCTGTGGCGCTTCATTTGAAGGGACTTTGGGTTGGGCGCGCACTTCCGGGTTGCGTGCGCGTTCACAATAACTGAACACAGGTGTGTTTGCTTTGTTTGATTGACATGGGTTATTTAAGTGCCTGAGTTGCCGAGTGCGCGGCTCTTGATTATTCTTATGTTGGGATGTGTTGTGCTCCGGCGGCTCCACTACGTCCCGTAACAGAATACATTTATTGGGAATGTAGCAGGTGAAGTTTAAAAGAAGACAGTCAGCATTATTACAATTGATCCCCTAACAATGGCTCTAACCTTCCTGAATCATTTGGTAAGTGCTATTTGTTGGTGTGGTTTTGTGTGATTCAAGCAACTAAAGATCATTTTTTTTATTTTATTTTTACAATTTATTAAACTAAACTCCATTGAGACAACATCAAATACTTTCAGAAGAAAGCACTATGAGATTAATTCAAATAGAAGTGCTAATTTTCATTCAGTCAAGAATTGCTACCCTCTGGGGCTGTCTCATCTGTGTGTTTGAGGTTACTAATTTGTGTGACTGCTGCAATGTGATTCTGGATGTTACCCCAATTGTATAAAATTTACTGCAGTTTTAATGTACCTTTCTGCAAGCTTTGGAATTTTTCAGTTATATCAATAATGTGAAATGTTGAAAACGTAATATTTTTCACAACGATTTAGTTAAACTGTTCCCATTGTACTCTGAGAAATTCATTCTGTCAACTGTGTTTTTTTAAAGCCATAAACAAATAAACTACTTAGTAAATATATTTTATGTCATAAAAGTCTAGGATTTTGTAGTTGTTCCTTCCTTTTCTTGATTTCTTAAACACTGCTGTATTCCTGTAAAGTAATAAGTCATCTTCTGTGTTACAGGTGGTGAACAACTTGAGACATTAAGGTGCTTTCTGGAGACAGTTGAACAGATACAACCTCAGGTTGCTGTTATGGCTACAAACACCAGATCTGGGAAGCAAGAGCTGTATCCAGATCCTCGACCTGTTTGGCTGCAATCCATGCAGAGCCAAGGAAGGACTGCCTTCACTTATTCATCTTCTTTTGCGCAATTCTTCAGTGCAGTCGAGCGCCAAAATGCAGTGGCATTTGGAAAACATGGAAAGGTGCCAGAAGGAAAAGCAGTCCTGGACAAGTCCAAAGTCGATGGGATTCTAAGTCAGCCCATTGCTCATTTCGTAGATCTGTGTGTGTGTGAGTTCACCCATTTGGACTTTTTCATGTTTTATTTTACAACATTAACATTGTTTACTTCACCATGCAGAATAGTTGGCAATTATTTAATAGTTGAAGGTCTTTACAAGGGTTGTTTTGTCAACAAAGCTTGAACTACTTTGAAGTACAGATTAATATAACTTATTCAAACTAAAGAAGTACAAATTTCCCTGTTTTATCACCTTTTGTCTCTTCCTCTGCGTCATGGTGTTATCTGCCCAAATTTGACTGTAATTTCTGATAGAGGTGTGAATCTTCACTGGTCTCATGATTCGATACGATTACAATTTTCCTGTCAGTGAATCGACTTGATATCATGATGCATCACCTCCTTAAATATTTTACTGCACATGGTTTTCATCAACAAATTCAAGCAGTCTGATATATAAACTCCCTTTATTTTATCTGCTCTAAAAAGGACACTTTCAGAATGTAGTAAAGTCTGAACACAAAAGACAACAGGAATGCCATCAAACTGTTAAGAAGTTTAGATACTATATAACTCCCTGAACTTTGGATTCATGGTAGAGTGCAGGTATAACCTTTTCCAGTGTTTCCCATTAACTATATAGACTATGGTGCCCCCATCATGGTCTAATTTCCTCCACTATAATTTCATAATGTGTAAATATTTTTACTCTTCTCTCCAACATTGTACTTTTGCACCATGGCATCAGCAAAGCTTCTCTTACTCTAAATGAATGAACAGCAGTGAACATCAGCTGATACTGATGCGTCACTTGTTATTACGTCGGCACACCACTGAATAAACCTGCGTGAAGTTGGCCCTCCCACCAATGCAAAACGTCAGCAAAATAGTCTCAATCGTTTGTGCGCTTGCGTTTTAAAATATTAGGCATTGAATTATGGTGCGGTGACATCACCAGCCCCACACATGCTCCAAGTTCATTGAAAATAGTTATTTGTGCCGGTTTTGCCGACTGTCTTATTTTAATACAGTTGAAGTAACAAGGTAAAATCCAAACAAATCACATTGAATAGTCACATTCACGTAATTGTTACACATCCACTGTGTGTTTTCAACTTTTAAGGGACCCAGCAGATCACAGGATGGGTGAAGTATATCATGAACTCCAAGCTAATTGTTTTTACTTGTTTCTGTACATCTTATGAGAATAACAGTCATAATAACATTGTCATTAATAACTACATGCACCATAATCTGTTCGCTGTAGCTCTGTATATACATACATAGCCCAAGTGTGTAATATATACACATTTGTATGTATATGTGGGAGTGAAGTGTAGCAGATTATTCTCCTTGTAAATAAATGAGTTCAATCATGAGGCCAGTGAAGGAAGTAAAGAGAATTGTTTATTGAACAAATGATATGATTTCTCTTGGAAAAAGTCTTTGGTAGTTCAACTCTAAAAGGTTGCTCAAACAATGAGATTTGCACCTATAACTCAATGCCTAATATTTTATAAACAGAAGCAGCACAAACAAAACTTGTCGGCACAAAAAATTGGGACTATTTTTCTGATGTTTTGCGTTGGTGGGGGCCAACTTCACGCAAGTCTGAATAAATGCAGCTAGTCTCCCCTGTCCCAGCAAGACTCACTTGCTCCTGGAGAGAAAGAAGACACCGGTTAACCCAAAATTACACACACATAAATCCAAACAAACATCCAAAACTAAACTCAATGAGAGAAAAAACAAAAACACCAAGTAAAGCAAAACAGCAGCAGGGTCACGTGATTTAGATCAGTGATGTCGAACTCATTTTAGTTCAGGGGCCACATACAGCCTAATTAGATGTCAAGTGGGCCAGGCCAGTAAAATCATAGTATAATCACCTATAAATAACAAGTCCATGTTTTTTACCCTTGTTTTCATGCACATTTATATTTAATGAAATATCCATTTATAAAATATCATGAACAACCTCAGATTTCTTACGACAAACATGTGCAATTTGCTTCTGATTATCATTTGCATATATGTGCATTACAACTGCTCAGTGTTTGTATGAATACAAAAAATAAATAAAATCACAGGTATTTGGAACTGAAAAATATAATTTCACTTTAAAATTGATGGCATTACATGAACAATAGGACTCCACCAAACCAAACTCTTTTGTACTGAAGTTCTTGACTAACATTAAATTGCACTTTTTTTAACTATTACCCATTCATCTTTGAATAAATAGGAAGCGGCCCATTTTTCATGGAAAACTCTACACTCTGTATCCACTTTTCTGCTTTTTGGCAGACATTTTGGCTAATGAGGGTGTGGGGACGAGTAGACTACTCCGTGATAAACAGCAGACGTGCATTGCCATCTGCTGTTCAGTCCCAGAGATGCGCCGCGTCTTTTACCCCCTAGCGGATAATTTAGGAATAGCATTTTATTAAAAAGACAAATTCGTGTATTTTATGCATATTTTTTTCTACTTTCAAAAATTCGTCCTGCGGGCCGGATTGAACCCTCTAGCGGGCCGGTTTTGGCGCGCGGGACGTACGTTTGACACCCATGATTTAGATGATCAACTCCCCAGTCTCACCTTAACACACAAATCAGAGTATCAACCTAAATCTACCAATCCCCGATGTGGAAAAGGGAGAAGTGTATTTAACACTGTGTTGAACAAACACCAGACGGGAAGTTGCAGGATTACTCACAAGTACTGCGGCTCGACATACATATACTTCATCTCCAGCACTAACTCACCACAATGCACACACCACCAGCACTGCTCCAAGACTATAAATAAACAAATTAGCCTTGAGATGTTCACCTCACTACCCCGTGAGCTGTACCTGAACATACCTGACCGGAACTGCCAGGGGAGCAAGGAACTCTGAACCACCAAGAACCTATATGCCTACGAAAATAATGGTCCTTAAATATTCGGGTAGCTCCCACCCTATTGGTCTGCAGGCCACACCGATGAGCAGAGCCAATAGGATAATTAAGTCACTTACCCTGCCACACAGGAAACACAATTTCCTGTAAAAAAATAAATAAAATAAATTAAAAAAATAAACACTCTGGTGATGCATAAGGAGTTATGGGTAATAGGTTTTTCGTTTTTTTTTCCAAAATTTTATTTTTAAATAAATGTACATGTGGACCATCTAGAACGGTTGCTTACCAGAGTGTCACAGATATTATTCTAACCATTTAATTTACTTCTGACAAACATGAGGTCAGGTAATGAGAGATGAGACTGATGTAAATGCAGGTAAGGCTTTAATAAAAGTTTGCAACAAATCCAAAATGCAAGGCAGAGGCAAACCCATTAATCAGGCACGAGTCAGGTGACCAACAAACAGGATATCAGAGGTAGGACAAACACACAAAAACAAAGTCAATGTCAGAACTAGTAGAAAACAGGCCAAAAATGTCATTCTAATTCCAATAATTTAATCTCTCTCTCTTTTGCCAGTATCAGCCAGAGGAGGATGTCCTCCAGGAGAGTTTTTAATTAATTATTTATTTATTTTATCTTTATACCATCCGTGGTATCGACTTTGGTTATCGAGTATCGTGTAGTTTTGGTGCTATTGGTACCAACTACTAGATTTTTGGTATGATGACAACCGACTGAGAATTTAACAGTAGTATGAGTCCAAGAATTTAATTCTGATTCCAGTATCAGCAAAATGTTAACAGGTTCAATTTTCAGTTTCATTTTCAGGAATTAAGCTCATGCAACTCAAGTGTGAAAGGGTGGCGTAGCATAAACAAGTCCTCAATGTGACTGCGCCCGCCAAGAGGCTCCATTTAAGGGGGCTACTGAGATTTTGCTGCACATTATTTTAAGATGAAAATTTCTGATAATTTAAATGATCAGCACTCAGTATCTTAGTGGTTAGCACGTTCGCCTCACACCTCCAAGTTCCGGGTTCGATTCCGCCCGGGGTCATGTGTGTGCAGAGTTTGCATGTTCTCTACGTGCGGCGGGGGTTTCCTCCAGGTACTCCGGTTTCCATGCATGGTAGGTTGATTGGCAGCTTGGTAAATTGTCCATAGTGTATGAATGGGTGTGTGAGTGTGTATGTGATTGTGCCCTGATGGACTGGCACCCTGTACCCCGCCTTGTGCGCCCGATGCTTCCTGGGATAGGCTCCAGGTTCCCCCGCACCCTGAAGCAGGAATAAGCGGTTGAAGATGGATGGATCCCCTCAGTATGTGGGGCCCCAGGCAATTGTCGGGTAGATTCGCCTCTGGGAGTGCCTGATCAAAAGTCCTGTGATTGAGAAAGAGGCAGAGTGTATGTGTGTGGTCTGGGAAGTGTAGTTCATGGCGACCATGTCTGCAGGCCGTGAAGCATGTTGGGAGATCTATGATGTTCTTGTGGTGAATCCATAGTTGTAAAAAGTCATTGCACATTTCCTTGTGAAGATTTGAACACCAAATAGAAATGAGAGTCTGTAGTTTTGTAATGGATTGTGGTGTAAGTAGACAACTGACTTGTTTCATCACGAGAGGGAGGCAGAGAGCACTGTCTTAATCATAATCAGTGGCCATCAGCCCCACCTGTCTTCAGTCAACCTTGCCATACATGCAGTCCTCTTCAAAAGTATTGGAATTCTTTTGTTTTTGCTATACACTGAAGACATTTGGGTTTGAGTTCAAAAGATGAATATGAGACAAAAGATCACAATTGAAGCTTTAACCATGAAAATGATTGTTACAATACACTAAATTGCGTGTTACTAATACTACAGGGGGTAGTATTGCTACTGAGTCAGGGCAATTGGCCCTACGGTGAATGACCACAGTCTCCAAGTGCCTTCGGGAACTGGTATAAATGGAGGTGAAATACTTTTGGTGTTACAGCAGATTTTTCGTTACATGTGATGATTTCTCCTGTGTATGACCTTATGCCTGTTCTTGACTTTGTATCTGCTCTGTCCCTTTAAGTTTAATGATTCAGCTCCCAAACTGCTGGAAATGTGGGACCGGGTTCTAACTCTTCACCAAAACTGCTTTATCCTGGAAAAGAGGTTTGAGGCGAGACTCCTGTCATACGCCGATCCTGGTGAGTTTATTATTCTTAATGCTGAAAGACAGAAGAGCATCAGTGTAAACACACAACATCAAGATAAACACCAACACACAGAGAACACACACACACACACACACACACACACACACACTATTCAGTATGATACAGTAGAGTAGAGTAAAGAGACAGTAAGTCAGTAACTCACTATAATGTCTCCAGTTTACAGTGTGGATCCTTCAGTAGATCAGAGAGCAGCTTCACTCCTGATTCTCCTGGATTATTACCGATCATATCCAGTTCTCTCAGGTGTGATGAGGAGTTTGACCTCAGAGCTGAAGCCAGAGCAGCACAACCTTCATCTGTAATACTGCATTTATACATGCTGCAAGAAAGAAAACCTTCACACACTTAACACACTCAGTTTTAGTTCTGAAAACATCAACTACACAAAATCTTTATATACAGAAAATTTACTCTCCATCTCACACACACAACAATGAAAATTATTTCACATCATTACAATCACCACAGATGGAAACTGGATGTAGCTGTGTTCATTAAAACTAAACTGTGTGTGTGTGTGTGTGTGTGTGTGTGTGTTGCGGTGTGTACCTCAGTATCTCCAGTGTACAGTGTGGATTCTCCAGTCCAGCAGAGAGCAGCTTCACTCCTGAATCCTGCAGTTTATTGTAACTCAGGTCCAGTTCTCTCAGTCTGGAGGAGTTTGAGCTGAGAACTGAGGACAGAACTCTACAGCTTTCCTCTCTCTAGATTACACACACACAGCCTGGAAGAGAAATGATGAAGTGTTAGATTTATTTATCTGATTGTGAAATGAGGTGTTTCCATCAGGTGGGAAATAAAGTGTTTACCTGAATACAAGATTCTAATGTCAGGGTAAAAATATAAAATGAACAGCCTGTGTATAAACAGTAAACTAGTATCTAGAATCTAACTTCCCCACACACACACACACACACACACACACACACACACACACACACACACACACACACAGAGAGAGAAAAACAAAGCTCAACAGCAGAAACAATGCTAATCCACACCATATAAAATACACACTTTAATGTGTTACTCATATAAAACACTGGGCCTCATTTATCACACTGGATATGAATTAATTTCTTCATAAACAGTGTGTAGGAGCATTAGAACTACTTAATGTGCAAATTAAAATGTAATGTTATGGAACATTTACAGGAAGTTTACAGAAAAGGTTGATGAGGTGTTGGATCAGAGTTAAATGGGCGTGGCACTCAGCAGAAGAGCTAGCTCTTTATGTATGTGCATAGCTGCTTTATCTGCTCTTAATTCTGACCCTCAACCCATGAGGTGGGGGAGGTGGGAGGTAGCCCTGAAGTCACCTCCTTGAATTGAGTATTGTCATGGTTACGTTGACATCTGGGGAACCAACTGTTGTCAAAGCCAAGAAACCTGGAACTGTGGAGAGCCTGCAGTCAAAAAGGGAAAGCGACAGAGCCCGTGCTAAACGAGAATAAATATGGGCGTGGCTTTTTGAGAGGTGGAGAAAACTCAGAGATCTGAAGGGATTGAAGACAGAGATGCTTTTTCCTGTTGAACAGGTCAGACATTTCAGTAGCTCAATAGGTAGCTAGCTAACTTGATTCAGCTGTTTGTTTGTTTTGCTATGGTCAGTGTGGTAAACTGCACTTATTTTCTGCTTGCTATGAGAGAGAGCAACTCTCCTCTACTTCAAGAAAACCGTATCCACCTCCACCTCCGCTGTCGTATATTGGTACTAATATGCAACACACGAATACCTCAGTGTTGCCAAGTCTCACGAGACAAATAAGCAACTGCAGCTTCAAAAACAAGCCCAATATTATTATATCCTGTTACAGGCTCAATGTAAACAGACTCAATAAATGAACCTACAACATATTAAACTGAAACCACTCGCAGTTTAAAACTAGCACTGCAACTAATGATTATTTTCACAATCGATTAGTTGGCCGATTATTTATTTATTTATTACTAATAATCAATTAATCATACGGGGGAGAACTTTCAGTGCCATTTTTTCTTTTATTTAAAATAAAATCCACAACGGTTACAAATCCACAAAAGAGTGTTACAAATAAAAACTACAATTTTACATAACTGTTTGTCCAAATATATAAGACTGAAAAGAACCCAATACACACACCAAAATATATATTATTCATTTCAATTAATTACATTTAATTTATTATTAATGTTAAATATTAATAAAATTATAGAAATGCCAGTTTAATATATAGCCTATAATTGTTGGGGGGTCCTTGTGGATTGTTTGAAATATTCTAGGGTCCTAAGCTTACAAAAGGTTGAGAACCACTGGTGTAGTGTATGAATTTTAGAAAGGGAAAATTGTCTCAAATGGAACACATTAGTTTTTTACTAACCTGAAAGTTTGCCCCCATCTGATTAATCGGAAAAATATTCGACGGCCAACTAATGGATTATGAAAATAATCGTCAGTGGCAGCCCTAATATTTTATAATATATATAGTATTTATGCTTACATTTTATGGATGCACAAAAAACACTGAATTCTACAGTCCTAGCAATCCCGGTTGATTGGTAGAACCGGTCATTCCCCAGGGATTGATATAAATACCAGGTTCAATTACATTTTATTGTTGGTGTGAAATTTAATTTGACTCTCTGAATTATCTTTTGTTTATTTTATCCATCACTGCGACACTTGAAATTATATACAATATCCCAGAAATCTATTTTTTTAGAGCGATCGAGAGACCAGAAGGAGTAGAGAGTGAGTAACAAGTGTGAGAGAGTGACAGAGCATTTCCTGATTGGTCTCTTTCTGCTAGATAGACCTATCAGTTTTCTCTGTGGGCAGGCTTTAAAATCGACCACTCTTTCTTTTTCTCTCTCTCTTCAGGTCATTAATCAGTTCAGTATCACTGTAGCGGCATGGCAGAGTGTCAAAAAAATAAAAAAAAAAACACACACACACACTCCAGATTACACTAAAGTGTACCCCTGCTTCATAGGGGTAAAACAAAAACAACAGTTTTCAACAGTGACTCTTTGATTGCCCATGGTGGGTTAGATGATTGTAAAACACATGTTGAGGTGAGTTTAACAGGTGTCATTTGTTCATTAGCATAGCTAACGTTATTTAAACTAGCTGGCTAGCTGCTAAGGAGCTAATTTGTTGATGTCCCACTTGATGAGGCCAAACCCCTGTAGACTTGCTTAAAGTTGTAGTAGAATAAAAATATGGCTAAATGAGTTGAATAGAATATAATAGTACATATTATTTTACTGTCACATTTAGCATTTAGACTGCCAACTTATTCTTAAAAATGAGTGTATGTATGTATGTGTGTATATATATATATGGGTGAGATGAGATGATGGGGTTGCAGGGGTGGTGGAGCTACCTCCCTGAAATGAGTTTTTGCACAGTGGGATGTCAGCATAAAATTAAGATAAGAAATTTAACGATATTAACTTCAGTAAATCTAATAAGAATCGTTGTATATGTCACACAGTGAAGTCTATTTAATTTCACATTTAATTGTTTTATTCAAATTCTGTAGTATTTCTTAGTCTACTACTGATAGACCTACCTAAGAAAACATTGTTATCATAAAACGTATCGTGTAGTCATATCGCGCCCCTAAATATTAACATTTGGTAATTCCAGTCTTGAATTTCCGTAAAATGTGAAATGTACTTAATGTAGTAAATCTCATAAACCCTGCTGATGTTTTTTATTATTTTAGAAATTAAAATAAAAAAGTGACAAGAACAGATCTGTGTTCAGAAATGAGTTTGTTGTGATTCATAGACAGATTACAAGCAATAATAAAGTATGAAGCTGCTTGTTATGACATGCTGCTAAATGTAACTCTACTCTGTTCTCTCTCTCTCTCTCTCTCTCTCTCACACACTCTCTCTCTCTCTCTCTCTCTCTCTCTCTGCCTATATAACTGGGGGAGGGCATCAAGTCACTGAAAAGTAACTCGAACTGGAGGGCACAATATTGTGTGACACAATAACAAAACAGCTTTAGTATACCTCTATATCCATTTACTTTACATATACCTCTATATCCATTTATTTATTGAAACCATTTTTTGATAGGAAACAAGTTTAGGTGCTGATGACATGAAATAAAAAACATTAAATTGCAATGGGAAGATGTAATAGTGGTATTTTAATTACATTTATGTTGCCATTAGTTTGTGAAAGTTAAAATACCAATTTAACAGCTTAGTGTTGAGTTTACAATTGCAATTTCAAATCTTTTTTCAATGTAATTACTTTCTGGACTTGGACAGAATCGACTTGGACTTGGCCAATAAAGACTTGGACTAAAGTCTAACTCTGCCCGTTTTGGACTCAGACTTGATTGGTTAAGGACTTGGTCTCGATTCGGTTGACAAAGGTGGACTCGGACCCAACGCTACTAAATATATTTAAAAAGCAGCTTCATCACATTTATTTACCTTGGTTTTCAATTAGGCCTCTTCATTTTAGGCTTAAAACGTTTTTTGTTTTTTTTATCTCACAATGATCTAATTTAAATGTTATTTTCTGTTTGATTACTTATTTATTTCTTAATGAATTTTTAGGTTTTAATGTATTGTTGGTTGAATATTTTAGTTTTAATTTGAGCTTGTTAACAGATTAAATGGCTAATGCAGCTTAAGTGCCAGAGTTATGTCATCATTTTTTATTTTAACCCGAAAACACTTTTATTATGCACAATACAGTAAGGTGATTGTCTTTTTGAAAACTGTGTAGGTTTTCTGTGAATCATTTTACACCTATAAGATCTGTGGGGGATTTTGGGCTGAAACTTCACAGACACATTCTGGGGACACCTGAGACTTATATTACATCTTGTAAATAGACTTAAAATAGATCTCCTTTAATATTATATTTATCATTTTATTTTATTTTCTACTGTGAAGAACTTTGAGCTGCATTTTATGTAGGAAATGTGCTATATAAATAAATTTATTATTATTATTATTATTATGATTATTATTATTATTATTATTACTGTTGTGTTGTGTGTGTGTGTGTGTGTGTGTGTGTGTGTGTGTGTGTGTGTGTGTGCGTGTACCTCAGTGTCTCCAGTGTACAGTGTGGATTCTCCAGTCCAGCAGAGAGCAGCTTCACTCCTGAATCCTGCAGGTTATTCTCACTCAGGTCCAGTTCTCTCAGTCTGGAGGAGTTTGAGCTGACAACTGAGGACAGAACTCTACAGCTTTCCTCTGTCAGATTACAGACACACAGCCTGGAAGAGAAATGATGAAATATCAGAACTCTGATCTCAAACAACACAAACACAGCCATAATCCAGCTAAAGTTTACCATGTAACAGAAATGTGAGTGTGTTTCTCTTACACACAGAAATCAGAGGACAGGACACCACATCAGTACTATTATTATTATTATCATAATTATTATAAACAAATGCTCAAACAATTGTTCAAATGTTACAAAAGACCCTTCTGTTTTCATTCATTTAAGGATCATTGTAACTGATAATTTATTATTATTATTATTATTATTATTATTATTATATATTATTATCAGTTACAGTGATACTTAAAGGACTGGAAACAGAAGGTTTTTGTTTGAACAAATGCTTTATTATAATTGAAATTTGAAACCATTTTTAATGAAAGTATGTGTTAAAACGTCTCCAACTAAAAATAAATAAAATAAATAAGAAATCTCAGTTTGAACAAAAAGGAGCAGGACGTGCTGTGGCTTTGTTTGGAAATATTTCGTTGGTGAAACAGAACAGAAACAGACAATAAAATGTAAGACAGGTAATATTAACTTATTCTTTCTGTTAGCATAGCATCAATAAAAATAACATCAGATGTGTGAGCTTTAAAATGTCTCAAATAAATTAATATGTACTGCAGCTGCACAGTCAGACTGTTCCTGTACCTTTAACTCTCTCTCTCTCACAAACACACACACACACACACACACACACACACACACACACACACACACACACTTGTATTCATATTGTTCCCATGGTGACAGTGTTGTGTTTTCTTGTCTCAATTGTGAAGTTCTGTTCAATGTCTCTTTCAAGTAAAAGGAGAAAAGAAAAAGTGCCTTTCACTGGTGTTTAGTTCATAAAATGATCAAAAAGCAGTCATGAATACATGCAGTTATTTTGTTGAGATCATTTTCATCAGTTTTAGAGAAAAGGTAATAAATGGTGATATAAGGTTTTGTCCATATGGCCCAGATCTCAGTGCAGACGTAACGTGTTAGTGTAAAAAGTAAAACAATCTTCTGTAACAGTACCAGAGGTTTGTTTAAAGATGATTAGAGTAACTATTAATAAGCATTAATCCAAACAGTGAAGTTCAGTTCATTACAATAACAAACCATGCATTAATACATTTATAAATAAAAATACTCACACAGCTTTTCTGGAGGCTTTGACCACTGGCAGCAGCTTCAGAAGACATTCCTCTGATTGGTCATATTTCCTCAAATCAAACACATCGAGCTCGTATCTGAGTTCAGTAACACAAACACCAGTGCTGACCACTGAGCAGGAGAGAGTCTGGTTCCACTGAGACGACTGTCACCTCCTCTGTTCAGGTAAGTCTGTACTTCCTGCACTAGAGAATGATCATTCAGTTCATTCAGACAGTGGAACAGATTGATGGATTTCTCTGGAGATGAATTCTCCCTGATCTTCTCCTTGATGTACTCGACTGTTTCCTGTTTGCTGTGAGAGCTGCTTCCTGTCTGTGGCATTAAGCCTCGTAAGAGAGCCTGATTGGACTCCAGTGAGAGACCCAGAAGGAAGCGGAGGAACAGGTCCAGGTGTCCATTCTCACTCTGTAAGGCCTTGTCCACTGCACTCCTGAGGAGATCAGACATGGTTGTCTTGCTGAAGAAATGGAAACGGCCAGTGCGTTGCTCCACTAGCACATTTGTCTTTCTAAAAATAAAGCAGAGAAATGTGTATAAAGCAGCCAGAAACTCCTGAACACTCAGATGTACAAAGCTGAACACCTTCCCCAGGTGAAGCCCAAACTCCTCTCTGAAGATTTGGGATACACTCCTGAGTACACTGCAACTTCTCCAACATCAATGCCACACTCTCTCAGGTCTTCCTCATAGAAGATCAGGTTTCCTTTCTCCAGCTGTTGGAAAGCCAGTTTCCCCAGTGCCAGGATACTCTCTCTGGTCTGCTGAGGATCAGGGTCACATTTCTGACGGTACTTTTGGTCCTTATGTTTGATCTGAAAGATCAGGAAGTGTGTGAACATTTGAGTCAGAGTCTTGGGGACCTCTCCACTCTCTGCTTCACACAACATTCTCTCTAGAACAGTGGCTGAGATCCAGCAGAAGACTGGGATGTGGCACATGATGTAGAGGCTTCTTAAAGACTTCATGTGTGTGATGATATTATTGGTCAGGCTCTGATCACTGATCCTCTTCCTGAAGTACTCCTCTTTCTGAGGATCACTGAAGACGCACGACCTCTGTTACTTGGTCTACACACTCAGGAGGGATCTGATTGGCTGCTCCGGGTCGAGAGGTGACCCAGAGGAGAGCAGAGGGAAGCAGATTCCCTTGATGAGGTTTGTCAGCAGCACATCCACCGAGGCTGACTCTGTCACATCACACAATCTCTCGTTCTTCTGGAAATTTAGAGGAAGTCGACACTCATCCAGACCATCAAAGATCAACAGCACTGTGTAGGAGTCACAGTCTAGTAATTCTAGTTTTCTCATTTCTGGGAAAAAGTGATGAAGAAGCTCCATCAGACTGAGATTTCTCTGCTTCATCAGATTCAGCTCTCTAAAGGGAAGTGGAAACATGAAGGTGACGTCCTGATTTGCTTTTCCTTCAGCCCAGTCCAGAATGAACTTCTGCACAGAGACTGTTTTTCCAATTCCAGCAACTCCTTTAGTCAGCACTCTTCTGATGGACTTGACTTTAAAGAGCTCGTTACATTTGATGGGTGTCTCCTGTGTTGCTGGTCTCCGGGATGCTGTCTCAATCTGTCTCACCTCATGTTCATTATTGACGTCTCCACTCCAACCCTCTGTGATGTAGAGCTCTGTATAGATCTCATTCAGAAGTGCTGAGCTTCCATGCTGTGAGACTCCTTCATTAATTCTTTTAAACTTCTCTCTCAGGCTGGATTTCAGCTCTGTCTGATACACAGAGGCCACAGACTCTAATAAACAAAGTAATAACGTGTTTTAATGCAAAATCATTGAGCACAATATAAAATTCTTTCAAAAGCTGCTGTTCAATCCTGATTCATGGACTAAATATTATTGAAGGAACAGGACCACTTTACAGAGTAATCACAAACTGGACCACGAACAGAACAGAAAAGCACCAGATGTACATGATACTAAATTCAAACTTCAAACTAAAAGTGTTCATATCTAAAACTATTTCCTCTCTCTAAAGTGAACCTGATGGAATAAAGCCATGACTCAGAACTCTTACTGTTGTGCAGTGTGTTAGCGAGATCTGTGTGGTTCATGTTCTTCAGGACGTGCAGTGTGATCTTCAGCGTTCCCTCTCTGACACTCTGCAGATCCTCCTCATCCTCCACCTCCCTCTCAGTGCATGCTGTGTAATCCGGATTCAGGAGCTTCCTAAACCTCTTCAGCTCATTCTTTATCAGAGTGATGACTTTTGTTCCAGCTTCTGGTTAGAAACACACAGGAACACATCTAAATATTATAATGTTACACACTGAGAGATGCTTTCATTTTATGAAAAGAAGAAAGGTATCTTTCTATTATCACAGTTACAACTGAAATTCTGTCTCTTTCTATTATCACAGTTACAACTGAAATTCTGTCTGATTACCCATAATGCTACTGCACATCGATAAACCTGTGAACCGTCATTATCTTAAATAAAAACCTGCAACCTACTCACACACAAGTTACACACATTAAAAGACACACACACCTTGAATATGGAGTCCAGTTGATTTCTGCTGATGTTTGATTTCTTCTTTTGTGGTCTGTGAACAAATAAAACCACGATGTAATATAGACTATATGTATTCATAGCTGCACAACACACTAAT
This sequence comes from Ameiurus melas, assembly GCA_012411365.1. Taxonomy (NCBI): domain Eukaryota; kingdom Metazoa; phylum Chordata; class Actinopteri; order Siluriformes; family Ictaluridae; genus Ameiurus; species Ameiurus melas. The sequence continues at coordinate 417,790 of JAAGNN010000031.1, read as the reverse complement.
ACATACAGAGACAGATATTTAACACTATCCTCTTAACACAATACACTGATTTCAGGGTTTCCTCACTGACACTAACATGTTTATGAATAAAATAGTGATCTAGTCATTAATGTCCCAGGTGTAAATGTTGTTGTGTAGCACCACAGACCCTCCAGCTCAGGGACTGCAGGCTGAACTGAACTCTTAAAGCAGTTCTCCTCACTGCCAGTCCGAGAGCTGAAGCACTGCACACTTTAGTGTTTTACTGCTTCAACACCTGATTAAGATCATGAAGGGCTTCATAATGAGACCAGTGAGTTTGATCAGGTGGAACACTGCTGTAAAACACCTCACTGTACTGACCTCACATCAGGAGAACTGGCTCCGTCTCTGAACTTAAGTGGAATATCCATTGACTCCTCACTCTTCATGGACACACAGCTGGATTCTGGTGAGTCTGATCTCTGTCCCTCCATCATTCTGTAAATAGAACAGAAATATCAGCAATAATTAATACTCTGCTGTCTCAGCACTGTTACACAATGTGTTCATCCTTAAACACCAATAATTCCATCTTTTTAATTCAGCTACAGTCTGCACACTTATTCAAACAGGAGACACGCCCCATACCTCAGGAATTACACTGATGTCAGGAGTCCCAATCACAGAGAACTGTCTCAGTTGGGTCTTACAGCCTGTAGAATTCACTGACTCAGAGCTATACTGCTCTTCTCCTCCACATTACACAGTCTTTTTTACTTTTCTCTCAGTGAATGATTTCTCTAAACTGTTCTTAGATCAGATCAGTGATATATTCACTGCTATTAAACACCTTAAACCAAAGTTTAGTTCCTCTGTAAACTAGTGAGTGTTTAGAGATACAGATATGTTCCCATGAGACGGTGTGTATTTATTGCTGGTGAATGTAAAAGTAACTCACCTCTCGTCTTTCTTTAAGTCCTGTTCTCCAGACACACTCATGTTGAAGGTCATGTCTCCTTCTCCAGATTACAGCAGGACATACGTTTACTTCACTCCAACATCGGTGTGTTAAATCAAACCCTTTATCAGCAGAGATCACTTACAGGAAATAGTCATGGTATCAAATCATAAAACAACCTGTGTACCTTCAAACTTCAATACAAACCCACAACACTCTTCTGCATCTGGTGTACATTCAGTGTGTTTATATATTATAGCTTTAGATTTAGATACTCACTGTGTTTTTACTTATTTTTCCCTGGACACAAAATGGAGCTGCTGACTTTCACTTCCATCTTCTTCCAGTTCTGGCAGAGGGGAAAGGGCAGTGGTGTGTGTGTGTGTGTGTGTGTGTGTGTGTGTGTGTGTGTGTGTGTGAGTGTGTGTGTGTAGTTGGGGTTATTCCGATGGCAATTCTTCTCGTTGACATCTAACCTAAAACAATGAAATGAACACATTCAGTAGTGTTATGATTTGATATGTCTAAAATGTTGCCAAGCAATCTCTTTACAGGTGAGGGACACAACATTCTGCGTTTAAACTGAAAAGCATTTACCCAAGTCTCTTTTGAACCTAATATTTTCATTTGTACCTGTTTATCATTACTGGTGTGAACTTTTACTCAAATGTTAAAGTGGGTGAATTTGGGTAGTTGTTACCCATTGTGCATATGTGTAAATGTAAACATCATACTACTGCGGCTCTACACATGAGCTCATAATGTAACTCATAAAGGAACTTACTTTGCATGGCGACTTTGTCACACACGCATCTCAGGCACAACTTAAAGATCAGGTACTCACTTTCAGAAAAATACCCTCTATTCATGTTTTACTGTGACATCAATCATGTAAATGGAATTATATTGTTATTTTATGTGCTTTGATATTGTTCTGATATTATTGCCCGCAGCATAAATTTGGAGAGTTGTTACATAAAGTGTAAAACTAAAGAAACTTTTTGTTAATTACGCGCATAGTTGAACGCGTAATTATGCGTTTGATCACCCGGATCAAAAGGTGTGAACCAAAGCTATAATGCAGAGAAACAGGTACAAATTATAAAATGCTGGATATCTATCTATCTGTCTGTCCTTCTATTTATCTGTCTGTCTGTCTGTCTGTCTGTCTCTGTTCCTCCGTCCGTCAGTGTGAGAATAATAAAAAAATTTTGGCAGATTGTTTATAACTGCTAGAATTAAATGTTATAATGCACTCGTCTGATTGGCTGTTTTTGCACAATCTGGGGCATGTTTTAAGGTCATAGCAATCATTTCCTACACACTCTGGGATTTTTGGTGTGGGAATGCCTTACTGCAAGCACCTTGATTCAATACAGAGATCACAGTTATTAAAACTACAACTCAGACTAAAGTTCTATTCAAAAAGCTTCAACATTACTCTTGTTTTAATATTAGACCATGGTGTGAATATTTATGTACTGAGAACTAACAACTTTTATATTTACAATGTACATTCTTATTTACAACCTATTTGTATTCCAAATGATTTTGGGTACCTTGGGGATTGGCACAGACACATTATAAGTCATTAGTGGCAAGTTTTGAAACTTACATATGATAGCATCATTGATTAGAAGCTGCTGAAATTTACATTTTCCCTTTCTCCCTTTGTAACTTTAATGTTTCCATAAGAAGTTATCTCCAAATTTTTCAGCATCCTGCTAATTCCACCTCCCAAGCTGCCTCCACTCTGAAGACACCGATAACAAATCTTCAAACAACAACAATCAGCAATTAATCACAAGAGTAAATTGTTTTAAAATGATTTCAGGTTAACAATGACTAGTAATGTTGCTTGTGTTGTGGCACATGCTATCTTCTTTCGAAAGTCAGCATCTTTCAGCTTATTACACAGCTCTTTTAATTCCTCCACAGTCTTACAAGGCACCTCTAGCACCTCTGTAAGATCAGAGACAGTGGTACTTGGCTGACTCATTGGCTGCTGCATTGTTCCGACCGCTGCTGTGATGTTGTCCTGGATTTGGTCTAGTTTCAGCATGATTCTCCTCTCCAAACTCTCAAATAACTTGTAGATTTCTGTGCAGAATTTGTTTTGAAACATCAATGACATTGCTAACAAAAAATGAACACTGCCATAAGTCAACATAAGTCTGTTTGGGAGCCAATTAATAAAACTTACTGTAAGATAATTATTATTATATTAAATAGTTACCATCTCGAAGAGATTGTGGATCATTCACACTTCCTTCAACAAGTTGCAAAAACATTATTCAGATCAATATCTGTATCCATGTGTGTAGTTATCAAAAAAATAAAATACTTTTTTTAAATATACCTTGATTCTTCCGGTTGGCAGAAATTGACTGATGTGGCTGCAGTTGTGATGTTGAAGGAGATGGAACTGTAAACACATCACAAAAAAGAAACACATAATTATTAGATTAAAAAATGTGTCTGTAACTCCATTTATTAGTCCAACAGTTGCTCTCTTGTGCATGCTAGAGCTATAAAGCACATGTTTAAATCATGTGGCTATACTTTTGAAAACAAGTATAATGTTTATGTAACATTGTAAGTGCCTCATGGAAATGCAGAGTTTTGTATTTTTGCAGAAAAGCAGAACTGAAATTAAATGTTGTGGTAATCAACACAAATACTATAGACTGAGTTTAACTTGGAATATTCATTTAATTTAATGGACGTATAACTATTTAAATGACTGAAAACATGTAAATGTACTCACAGCGAGGCGGTCCCGGGCAACATCACAATAGATCTTTTAGCTTTTTTTGCTTATAGGTTGTTCCTCATCTAACTCAGAAAAAACAGTGAGTAGAAAAATCAGAATAGAATAAACATATGAAAGTAAATCATAGTGACCTTACCTTCATCAGGCTCCTCAGCTGAAAAATCAAAAAACAAAGCATTACACAGGGAGGTTTTTTTTGTTGTTTTTGTTGACATTTCTAAATGTGTAGGCCTTCCTAAATTTGGTCATTTTTGTACAACCTAGAAAGGGGCTTCTCTGAACTCTTTAGATTATCATCTAACATTTTCAAATAATCAAATATTCAACAGTTGAATCTTTTTTTAACACGCTAGTTACACCCAGGTGCCATTGCTGGATGGTGGAATTTTCCTGTCAGCTCCGCCTCACCACCACGTGCTTGCTGACTGTCCACAACATTGAAGCGGGGCCGTCTCTTCAGCACCAGCGCGCGGTCGGGGAAGGAGTGATTTTAGTTCCTTGTACGCCGTCTGTCGGTTCGTCAGAACACATGGATACCCCGGAGAATGCATCCCAGAATCCACCACCACTAACACACTCCCAATCACCAGACTTCTGATCACACACACACACACATACACACACCTGTTCCCATCTCACGTGCACATAAAGAGACTCATTCACTGAAAGTTTGTGAAGTAAATGCTCAGTTTGTCCTAGCACATCTGACTTTACCTAGCATTCTGTACTGTGTTGAATATCCTAGTTTTCAATTCTCTGTCTGTTTTTAAATCTTGTGCTTATCTTTGCCTAGTTGACTCTTCACATCTCCTGACCCTCAGCTGTTGGTATTGTCTGCATTGTTGTTTTTAAAATAATCTGAACTGGAACTGTTGCTGCCCCAAATTCCTGACACAAATAATGTATTACACAAATAATGTGTATCTGCAGCAGTGTGTGTTTGCGCGCTGTATGCTAGGCAGAGTCACACTGAGTGACACCTTCTAAAGCTGGCACACTTCATCACATTACACGTTTAAATTCCAATATTAAAAGTTTAAATTCACAACATCCTTGCAAGGCAGTGAGATAAATCATGACATATTTAACTAGCTATGTTCTTCCTGTACCTCCACACAATTAGTAATTCACTACACAGATGATGAGCCACAAAATTGCTTCACACTGGTTAAACCACCATTTTCCTATGAAGATAAATCAATCTCATTTTGGATTTTACACCTTGCAGCTGTATTTACAGTTAAAAAAAAATTCATCCAGTTTGCACAAACCCTTTAAAGCTCAACCAATGAGACAAACCACTGAGACTATATGAGATGGGGCAAGATCTTTATACAGGAATGGAAGAAAAAATATGTTTATTCACAGCAATGAATTCTTAACACATTAACCATGACACTAGGGTAAAAATATTTAAAATACTGCATGGTGGTGCTACTCCCCTTATACCATAAATTGAGATACGTTTTAAACAATTTTGAAGAATACACATCATACAACATACATCACACACACAGAATACACTAGATTGACACAGGGTACCAACCAATCAAGACAAGGAGCCTTGTTGGTGGTGTGCTTCCATGCATCTCTTATGATTACTGTTAAATATCTTTTAGAAATGAATTTCTCATCTGAATTCTTATCCTTCTGTACAGATTGTCTCCTCTGTCAAAGACATGGTTTTGCAAAAATGGTCTCATCATTTCTGTAATGTAGTTTAGAGAACTAAGTGTCCATTTCCCATATTCTATCATCACAAACCCATAAACCTCAAAAACTGATGTGGAGAAAATAATCTGAGTTTCCATACACTGCTCAGGTACCATGAATTGTATGATCTTTGCTTATGAAGTCCTTAATGTTGCCTTGTTGCTTATTATGATACTGAAATTAATATGAACCTAAGGGAAAATATAAAGCCATTTGCGCTGCCACCTGAGATTTTAAGGTTGTCAACCTTTAGCCCACATTAGGCTGAGAAAGGAGTTGCGACTGGCTTCCTGATCACATGTGTCCCCACTGAAAGAAATCCAACACCAACACGTTCTGTGTCCAAGAGCATCTGATGCTCAATGCTCTAACACACATACACATTCTCACACTAAGGGACGACATTACACATGGCAAAGCCTACTTCTATCCTTACAAATCCGGTGTTTTATTATACTGGGTGTCAGTTCTGTTCCACTCTTTACCACTGATTAACAATTAGAGATAAATCCAGCAGATTCCTCTGCTTTCAGCTTAAACATTATTAAAACCAGTGTCATGTAAAATGTGTATTTTAAAAAGACAAACAGACACAACAATCTGTCAATCTGAATAGACACAACAATCTCTTTATTTAATTTTCACAGTACTTACAGTATATATATACAATGGAAGACAGTCATTCATAATGTACATAAGAAAATAAACTCCAGTCCACTACGTGAGTGCCTCTCTGTTCAGTAGTTTGGTCAGACTATATAATAGGATGCTCCTGTCTTGGATATTACTGATTTGCAATAAGAGGGCGATTGGGTTTAAGTACAGCCACAAGAAAATCATCCAACACCGCTGACTAGAGCAATGTGGATTAACAGTGGAGGAATGGTGGGGTACAACTGAGCACTTCCAACAGCATCAATCAAGCCTTAAAATGAAGACACCAACTATTTTTAACACCAGCCTGCCTCAGGCGATGGGAAAAAGATATGGACTTCAGTAGAACACATTCCGACTGGTACATAGCATACACCAAGTCTGCCCAACACTGAGTAGTGTCAGGGCTTAAAAGGGTACTTCTTTAACCTAACATATGCAAAAGTGGTGTCAAAGAATAAAAGAGTGTGTGAGTGTGTCTACAGGAGAACGAGACAAAGTGAGAGATGGCGTTAGCAATTTAATCTCTAATGAGTGAATTTAGCCCATTTTATGGATCTCTCCCAAGCATGTAATTAAAAACCATCATGGCAAATGTAGTCCTTCTGGGACAAATATACATGTATGTTCAGATTTCACTGAACAGAGAAAAATATTTTCAGATGTGTACATGCCGCATATAAAAAAAGGTTCTGTTGCTTGGCAAAGTTGATTTAGCCTTGTTCTAGTTATATTCTTTGATTCATCACAGAAAGAATGAAAGAAAGCTGTTCAGTTGTTTATATGTGCACAATGAAGAGTAATGAATGAATGAATCCTTGTTCATAGTCGCGGGGAACCTGGAGCCTATCCCAGAAAGCATTGGGCACAATGCGTGGTACACCCTGGACAGGGTGCCAATCCATCGCAGGGCACAATCACATACACACTCACACACCCATTCATACACTATGGACATGCCAATCAGCCTGCCATGCATTTTTTTTGGACTGGGGGAGGAAACCAGAGTATCCTGAGGAAACCCCTGCAGCACGGTGAGAAGATGCAAACTCCGCACACACAGCCCGGCTGGGACAATGGAGGTGTGAGGGGAACGTGCTAACCACTACGCCACCGTAATTATTACACCTTATAAAGGACACTTTCGTTACAAAAAACCATACGAATCACTCACAAATATTGGAACCAAATTTGTCCTTCTGTTTGTATTGTGGTAAAAAATAAAAAATTAAAACTAAAGCTCTTATCATTGAGTAGTTACCAAATTTAGCAGGTGTATAGCTCTGTTTAATTAATAACAGTCCTTCAGGCACCTTGTTTGTTTGTTTTAATCTAAGGTGATCAGTATAGTCTGGCACAAAATATTTTCACTTTAATTTATTTTTAAATTCATCTCACTTTAATGTAGAATGTTAATAAAAATACACAGAAGTTTATGTTAATTTACAGTAATGCTCTCAAGTCACTGGACACTATGCATGTTGCAAGTTGTAATCGCCATGTAACTACTCGATCTTTAAATCTTTAATTAATGAGTTGACATTTATTACTTTTTGATATGCAGCACTGTACCAAAAACACACCAAATTGTAATCCCAGCTTCCACAAGTCTAACACTCTACACTGGCAATTCTTCATCATTTATGCCATTATTCAGCATACTGGTAATTATTACAAACAATATAGGCCCTATTATATTTTAATTGTCTATTTTGGTGGTACTGGTACTGATATACAAATTATATATTCGTGTATATATATATATATAGTCGCGGCGGACCGACACCCGACGCGCAAACTAGAAGGTTCGCTCCTTCCCCGACTGCCGCCCCGGCACGAGGCGGGCAGCCTCGCGCCGGTCCCAACACTAACCGGAAGGGCCGTCACGGCAGGGTGGAGCCACCCACGGAGACCAACTCGGCTACGTAGGCAGCTAATGTTACGAGGTATTTGCCACCGAAACCACACCACACGACTTTACCTAACCTTTCGTGTTTTCTCTCTCTTGCTCTCTCTCTCCTCTCCGCTCACAGAGGGCCGACGACGACAGACGAGGACATTGGTGACACTAAGAAACCGGCGTAGGGAACCACTTCTTCCCAGCTCTTCCGGGAATTCCGACACGCCCCGAAGGACGCCGCTGCGCCAGCCCCGCCCCCACCGGGTTTCCCCCATCCAGCCACACACACGCACACACACACACACACACACACCACCACCGATTGAAGGACAATAAATCCTGGGATTCTTTTCTCACTTCTCTCACTACAACCTGCCTCCCGTGTGTTTGTGTACGCCCCCCGGCTGATCCCGCTACAATATATATATATAGATAAATAACAGCTAAAATGACAAACCTATTTGTAAAAAGAGTGCGCTTCTCTCTCTCTCTCTCTCTTTTTTTTTATTAATGATGTTCAAATGTGTAAGTTATCAGAGTGTGAAATATAGCCTAGGCCTGCATAAAATAATGCATAACAGTCTCTTGACTCAGTACTGCATCAGAACATGCACTAATTAAGAATATTATGTCACATACACTATGCTAGCAGCGCCATCTTTTGGTACCAGAAAACATGTCAATGCCCATAGACCTCAAAATTAAAATGCCTTTTTTTCAAAGCTCTTCTTGATCCATGTCCTACTGAGACTCATCATCTACTTTGTTACAAACACCTGTACACTTTCACATTCATACAGTTATAATCAGCCAATCATGTAGCAGCAATGCAATGGCAAAAAAAGAAACCAGGCTGGTTTGAGTATTTCAGAAACTGTTGATCTCCTGGAATTTTCACACACAACAGTCTAGAGTTTACACAGAATGGTGCAAGACAAAAAAAAAATAAACACAAACATGAAAATGGCCAGATTGGTTTTAGCGGTCAGGAAGGATATAAATTCATATACTCAGGAATAAAAGAAACATCCTCTCACATTCAAATGGTTTTATTCACCGCAAATTGCAAACGTGTAAACATTAAAAGTAAAACTCGGTATCTGGTGGCGTCCAGCTGCTTTAAGCACTACAATGCATCTTATCCCCATGGACTGCACCAGATGTGTCAGTTCTTGGTCTGATGATTCATTGTGAGAGAACAGAGAAAGTGTGACACATTGAACAGCTGATTTTGGACGATTTACTGCGGTTTCTGGAAGCAGAGGTGTAGTTACCACCAATTTAGAGCCGGAGAATGCAAGTGTGAGATGGCTCATTAAGTCCGTCCTAAAAGATTAAAAGGAGAGCTCACAGACATTGGGGTTAACGGCCCAGTGTACAATTTTCCAATCGAAGACATAGTAGTGTCAGAATCCAAAAGAAAAGTATACATGTCATCAGCAACGCTTAATTAAATCATGGGTAATTTCTTGATCTGAGGAGAGTTAAAAGCTACGTTTAAGTATGATCAGCACACTCGGTCACAAGAGCTGGGAATAGCTAATGATTGTGGAAATAATAATCCTTCTGTACAGGAGGAGGTGATGGTGGAAGCACGTCTGACTGATGGATTGGTTGGGACCTCGCCATCCCTGCAGCAACGGGGACAGGAGGTGGGCCATATATATGAGGAGCGGGCTGATATCAACCAAATTGTACAGGAAAATACTGCAGGTCACCTCTTACCATAAAACCACGACCATGACCACCTTGACCTCTCCCTTGCTCCTGATCTTGTTTTTTAGCACAACAGTCACAAGCTCAGAGTTTCCAGATTTCTTACAATAATGACATGTACCTTTTACTCTGGACCCACTAGCTCCCTCAGCTTTCAGAGACAACAGACACATTAACCTCAGTATCATTAGTGGTTTCACTCATCATGGCCATGATATTCTTTAAGCAGGCATCACTCAATAAACCATCTGCTTGCAACTGTGGAAATTTAGCGGCAAATTCTGTGACAGATATTCTAGTACGGTCAGTACAATGCATTTTACGTGCTTGCTGAACATGTGGTGGACAGCAGGACAGGAAAGTATTTACAAATGGCACATTACCAGCAACAGAGTTGTAAGTCATGAGCGCTACATGTCGCCACTGGGATGTGAACCGTTCTATGAATTTTGGTACGGTCTCACCTTTTCCCATTGTGAGAGCAGGGACTTGTGTCAGATATATATAGCATATATTAAACATGTACTATGTATATAATGTGTAGACCAGATGTCAGAACACGAAATGGTATGTAGGAGGTAGTGGATGGAAACAATAACAGCACAACTGATAAGGTAAATATAGAATGATTTATATACAATTTAGAGTAAGTGAAATTAAACATGTACAATACATATAATACCCTATGGGAATTAAAATGTCTCTTCAATGTCTCTGCAATTTCTTTTACTCTGAATGAAGGCACTCCTCTAGAGTATTTTCAGTTGTAGTCCTTTGCAGAAAAAACTAAATAATATAAAATAAAAATACCGTTCTGGGTGGTGGCGTGCGGCGCATCAAACTGTTGAAAAATTGTTGTAAACTTCTTCGCATGGAATAAAAAAAAAACCTGACCTGTATAAAGTATCAGAATAAAAATAAAATGAAATCTATGTACAAAACATATACATTACACACCACGGTTTAAGTATTTTAAATGAAGAATTACAGCCACTATCCTTTTATACATTTCAAACAAAATGGAGCAAAAGCTCCGTGTATTGAAACACGTTAACAACTAACACTGTAATCACGGATCACTGTAATCACTGTAATAACTGAATATAACTCACATTTACACAATGCAATTTAACAATTTAATAACTCAGAAGTAATGTGACTCAAAAACACTTTTGGAATTAAATTTGAATTGACATTATTTACATGGCTAAATGAAAGAGAAGGAAACAACCAAGAAATGCAACATGCTACGTCATAGCTGTATTAGTTTATCATAGCACTCAGCACTTCATTAACTCTACACTTCATTCACCAAGTTTCACATGGGATAAAACTACAAACCGAAGTTCCTCAACACTCCAACTGGCAGCAGTATTGTTTTCACCATTGTTTTCACTCTTCAAACAGGTCATTATAATATATAATTATACTTTAGGCTTTTTCTATTTTTTTCTGTCTCCTTTCTCTCCTCGCTCTGGCTGTGTGCGTCTGCGCAGTAAAAAAAAAAAAAAAAAAAAAAAAAAAAAACTCTCCCCCGCGGTCACCTGTCAATCAAGGCGGGATCTACGTGTAGAATGGTGTTCATTGGTCAAAAATTATCTACATGAAACATTTTAAATGGTTCGAATAACGTATTTTAAAGTATAGTGGTTTACATTCTGCTTTATTTTTAATGAATCTATATTGTTTTAAATTCAGTTTTAAATATTTATTTATATACATTTTCTAGTGGGCTACATAAGGCTTTCATAAAAGTTTGCAACAAATCCAAAATGCAAGGCAGAGGCAAAAACATGAAACAGGCACAAGTCAGGTGATCAACAAACAGGATATCAGAGGTAGGGCAAACACACAAAAACAAAGTCAATGTCAGAACTAGTAGAAAACAGGCAGCAAATACAACTGTTTGGTAATGTCAAAGACAGAATGGAATTGAACATATACTTCACAAAGAGCAGGCGGTAGACAGTCTCTACATACAGGTGTGTGTGTGTGTGTGTGTGTAATTGGGATAAGATGTGCCCAGAGGTGAACCTAGATTATGTGGGGCCCTTCTGACAGATTTATGTTGTTATGTCTTCATGTTACCTGGAGATATTGTTGTGATCCTTTACTCCGTGGAGGAATCGTAGTAGATGAATTACTAAGACTTAGGTTATTTACTGAAAATAATTGTAATGAATAAAGAATGGGCTACACTACAATTGCTGAGCATGGTCTCAAAACTGTGTCGCTTCCCCCCGTAACAGCGCCCCCCTTCGACTCCTGGCTCTCCTGTCTACTGCCTGAATAAAATATGTAGGTATGATAGGTGAAGCCCACGTCATTATGGGAAAACATAAAATATTACATAAACACATCAATTTTATAATAAGGTGAAATAAATCTGTAATTGGACAAATAGTTTTAGCTTATTTGTCTTTAATTATCCTTAATTCATTCGTCATTATCTCCATCACTTACACCTGTCCTGTTTCATATTTTTCTCCCTCTATCCCCCTCTGATAGCGTGTACATCTTATCTGAGTACACAAGTCCCTGTCTAGACACAATAAGCTCTCTGTTCCTAGTTAAGTCAAGCAATGATCTAACTCTTCCTCCTTTCTGTATATATACTCTGAATCTTTCCCTGAATTCGGTGTCTGTGTGATTTCTTCCCAAGCTCGGTACTGAGAAGGTAATAGTAGCGTGGGTCCAAGAATTTAATTCTGAGGCTGGTATCAGCAAAATCTTAACAGTTTAATGGTGTCAGAAGTGGGACATATGGATGGAGGTAAGTGATCTTTTATTTTCTGCCTCCGTGTAGATGTTCTTGTATTCTTGAATTGTGGGTTGAAAATATCACATCGTTTTAATCCGTGATGTTTTCTGTAAACACAGGCATCGTACAGACTTTCACAAAGTACTTATTGACCTTTGACACAAGATGGCGCCAGTGTACCTGTCGGCATGCCGTCTCTCTTGTCTTTCCTGTCTATTACAGATTGTTCTATCTGTTCTGTCTGTTCGTCTGGCATCTGTGCTGTTTTTACTGTGTCTCGTGCCACATTGGTATCATGTAGATTCAGTGTTGATCTACAATCGTCAAGCTTTGCTTAACATCAGAAGCTGTATGGGAGCGCATCTGTGATTTTGTCCTACTCTGTATTCTCGTTTTCAATCCTCGTCCAGCCGACCCGGGTTGGAGTGCGCTCGCCGGATACCTTGCTGCTTTCCTCCTCTAAGGAAGCGCCGCAGGAAGAGAGGGAATCGTGCTGATGTTCGAGAGAGAATCAGACGGACAATCACTTCCTCCGTACAATCGATTGAGTTTACCTTGGTTACTGAATTTTGTAATATCTTGGGTTCCTTTGGTCTTATTCAACATATAAATCAGGCAACACCTGTCCTTGGTCCTACTCTAGACCTTATATTGTCATATGGAACCACTGTTGATGTTAATATTGAAGATGCTTCCTTCTCAGATCACAAGCCCATTGTTTTTAATGTCCCTGCTGCCAGCTCTGCCATTGTGACTAGACCTTCAGGATATTACTCCCGTTTTATTAATTCACTCACTGCCTCTCAGTTTAGTGAAAGTTATCTAGCTAATGCTGTTGAAACATCTATCGTGAGTGCTGCAGAGTCTTCTTCTGGGTCCGACGTTTTGATTGCCTTATTTTACACATTTCGCTCTAATATTTTAGATTCCATTGCTCCTTTTAAACTGAAGTCAACCAAATCGTAAATCTTATTACTGGCTGGATGTAATGTAAATCTTACTCGCTCTCTCAGACAGGCGTGTTGTAAAGCCGAGCAGAGATGAAGCATGATCATTTAACTGTGTCCTTTCCTTTCAGATTTTTAAAAATTGTTTGTTTAAGTTTCAGAATGCAGCAAAGTCATCTAGGTCTAGGTATTTCTCTGATTTAATTACTACACACTGTCATAGACCTAAGATTTTATTCACCACAATCAATTCAATTATTAATCCAAGTTGCCAGTTCCATGGGGAACCCTCGGCTGAACTTTTGTAAGTTTTTAATGTTTTTGTTGCTGATAAAGTTTTTCCTTTTTGTTCTTCCTTCACTTCGCAGTTCTCAGACCTGTCCCTGAATTTTCACTGGACATCCACCTTGCACCTTCTGTTACCTCTTTTTACAAAGAGTCTTAAAACATATCTCTTCTCCCAGGCGTTTTAATCTCATTTTTATTATGGTTTTTAATTGGTTTTATTTTGTTTTCTATTTTTCTTTTCTTACTCTGTTCAGCAATTTGGTCAGCTTTGCTGTGTGAAACGTGCTATATAAATAAAAATGTACTTACTTACTTTCAATGAAGCCCATTTATTAACGGTGGCATTATGCATTTTAAAACAATTTGGGGGACCCTAGATGGAATTATGAATACATGAAGCTGGCAATATGGCATGGGAAGATATTAAACCTCAATCGGGCACAGAATATCCTCCCAAGAAAAGGGGCAATTCAACCGACCTCACAAAAACTTACCATGAACCGTGTAGCACGTAGCTGTCCCTCCCCGATTCCCCAAGAACTCCACCGCCATTTCATACTCGTCCATCTGAATCCAAAATAGAAAGTTCAGGGCGCGTGCCAAATGTGCGTAGCTTGCTTCATACATGTTTTACCCTGAAACCGCCTAGTGTTATGGAAATAAGTCAATTGTGATGCTCTGCCTTTGACTGATAAACCTGGTCATTTTATTGACTCACTTAAACATCACACCAGATACGCTCAGTTAACCAGTCCTGATTTTCATTGTATTCTCTAGCATTAGCTCTGTGGAATAGATGCGGGTCCAAAAATACACTCCCTAGGTCAAGTGGTTTTACTGTTGTTTTAACCATATAAAGCTGGTAAACTACAGAGTGAAATGAAACAATGTTCCTCCAGGACCATGGTGCCACATAAAACAAGACACTAACCACATGAGATGACACAGATCTAAATATGATCTACACATTCTACACAGAGTCCACGTGCAGACGTGTGTTAACAACACAGGACAGTACAATGCTACTAAAACAGGACAATAGGCACAGTAAGTGACAATGAACCGCACTGTCTACATGTTACTACACGTTACTTCCCCTGACGACCCTGACATTTAGATTTTTTCACAGATTTGTTGTCATCCCTTCATCTCCTTTCAACTTACTAGGTGAGGATTTAATGTTTAAACGGACATGTTCACTCACAATACGGACAGTTTACACTGCTCACTCCATCTAACCTCTGTCTCTCTTCTGTTTGTCATGTTGCTGACGATGAGCATGAGCCTGATCGACCGGCCTGCTGCTTGCACTTGCCACTTGCCTCATAAAACATTGTGGGCTGTATTCTAACAAAGAGGGTCATATACAGTTACCCCCATATACTACAAATCTGAAGACTACTCAGCCCATTTATAGTATGCAAAATCCGCATATGCTTTTGGTGACACACATGATTTTGGAAAGACATGGCATGCTCATGGTTTGCGTGCCGCTGATGGTAATCCTATATTGCATGTTTCTGATCTCTTAGAAGCCTCGCTCTTACCTGACAGGCTTGCTATTGTTAAGGTTAAAGGTTATGACTCCTCTAACATAGATAAGGCTCATGACAATTCACTCACTGATGAATTGGGACACATTTCACATTTTCTAATTCTAACTCATTGCAACTATGACTACGTTTACATGGACAGCAGTAATCTAATTATTGACCTTACTCTGATTAAGATAATAACGTTATTAAAGTGTTTATATGAGTCGCTTTTAGAATACTCCTGTCATGTTCCCGTTTTACATGTTATAGAACATAATCAGATTAACAGCCCGCGTTATTACGTCACCGCTCCACGCCGTCCAACGTCACTCCAGAATTTCACGTATCAACATACAGTTCATCTTAATTATGGTACTGTATACAGTTTTGGGTGTTTTTATTAAAAATTTGTACAAACGCTTTAAGTGCAGTTAATTATTTGTCATGCTGTACATGCTAATAGACGACTGCTTGAAGCCGTCGTTGCATCCCAAATCGCATAATTACTGTCTATATAGGATACATGTATTTTCTCCACTACAGGCCTATAGTAGGAAAGTATGCAACTTGGGACACGTCCGAACTCTTTTGTTCGCCGTAAAACGTAAAACTGCCGTGTGTGATTGTGTCCTGTCGCAAAATGCGGTGGAAACTCTCACACAATGTTCATAATGTGATTAAGGTGTTTACCTGTCTTTAATACAAGTCCATAATGTGACTAAAACAGGAGTACTCCTCCTGTCTTAATTCGAGTATGACCTTAATTACATTAAGGTAAGTAAAAATTGCTGTTTACATGGTAGGTTCTTAATTAGAGTATGGTCTTAATCGGATTAAGAGTGGATTATTGTTGTCCATGTAAATGCAGCTATTGATGTTTGAGCAAATGAACTGAAAAACTGCCAAATATGATGCATTGCCACCACCTCGTGGCCACTTTTAGGCATTGCAAAATGAGTTCACACACATGCCAACTGTCAGAGGTCTCAAATACCTTTAAGTTACTGTGGACAAATTCTCCAAATGGGTAGATGCTTTCCCATAGTCAAAAGAAAATGCCAACACTGTTGTTAAAATTCTAGCCAAAGAAATAATCCTGCACTGTGGTATGCCTCAGGTTATTCCATCCATCCATCTTCTACCGCTTACTCCTTGTTCATGGTCACGGGGGAACTTGGAGCCTATCCCAGGGTGCACTGGACACAAGGCGGAGTACACCCTGGACAAGGTGCCAGTCCATCGCCAGGCATTCCTCAGGTTAGTGATAGTGATAATGCAACACCCTTTGGTTCTAAGGTAACATAGAAACTTTGCAAATATCTGAAGATTGATCGGTACTTTCACATCCGTTGTCATCCACAAAGTTCAGGGATCATGGAAAGAAAGAATCATACCATCAAGAACCGCCTCCCTAACGTGCCTTCCTTGAGAATCCCTCCAGCAATTGGGTTCACCTTTTGAGTACACAGAAGTCCCTGTCCCTGATCTAACACGATAAGCTCTCTGTTCATAGTTAAATCATGCAATGATCTAGATCTTCCACCTTTCTGTGTATATATTCTAATAATTTCAGCATTAAACTAAGAAGCTTTCACTGAACTCTGTGTCTGTGTGACTTCTTCCGAAACTCAGTACTGAGAAGGTAACAGTAGTATGGGTCCAAGAATTTAATTCTGATGCCAGCAAAATCTGAAGAGGTTCATTTTCAGGAATTAAGCTCATGCAACTCGAGTGTGAAGGGGTGGCGGAGCATAAACGAGTCCTCAAATGTGACAGCGCCCCACAATATGAACAGTATATTGTTGTTTTTTTCTACAGCTCGCCATAAGGTACATTCAGCCTTTTGTCTGCACTACTCTGCACATGTGTGTGCTCTTTGCAGATGTATTTTTTGCATTTCACACAAAAGTGTTGCTGTTATCAAGTTATCAAGGATTGCAACATACATAATGTGTGGGGTCAATTTGACCCCAAGAAAAACAAACAATTTCAAACATTCAGAAGGATTTTATTTCTAAAACAGAACATCATTATCATCAGAACAACAGTAAGGAACACATAACAGTTAAAGAAAGAAAGAAAGATTTAAAAACCACCTATAAAAAGTAAATTTGAGCATTTTGTCATGAATTGTTTTATGAGACTGTAAGTGCTTTATGCAAAAATATGAGTTAGACAGAATACAAGGTACATTCCAGCCTTTTGCCTGCACTACTTTGCACATGTGTGTGTGCTCCTTGCAGATGTATTTTTTGCATTTCACACAAGTGTTGCTGGTCTTGGTGTCATTTCTGTTTGGACAGACCTGGCACCTGCCACGTTTCCTGCTTGCAGTTTGAACCAATGGAGTGTCCGTCTCCATTTGGATGTACTTCACAACAGTTGCAGCAGCTGTTGATGCTCTTGGAAGGCACCGTCTTCTCTCAATGTGAGGTTTCACTAGCTCGTAACCCAGCTGCTAAAGGAAAATTCTCCTTCGACTCAGTTTTCTACTGTTCCAGTCCTTGTTTATTTCACTCCATAACACAAAGGCATTGTCACATCAATGATGTTGAAGAAAATGACAAGGTGCCAACGGGCAGTCATGCGTCGACAGCTGTAGGTGGCTGTAACCTTGTCTAAATTATCAAACCCTCCCTTTGTCTCATTGTAATCCAGCACCATTTGTGGTTTTCGGTCTTCTCTGGTGCTCAGAACAGCATCTTTGTGCATAGTGCTCATTAGCAGGACATTTTTCCCTTTCTTGGGGCAATAGGAGACGACAGTGGCTTTTTCAGTGAAGGCAAACATTGAAGATGTTACCTTCCTGTTCATCGCAAGAAGCTCAGAGGGAAGTTCTGGATTATTTTTTCTCACTGTCCCCAACATAGTAACCTTCCTTTTTATCAGTTCTTCACCCAGGGTGTACGATGTGAAAAAATTATCACATGTAATATTATGGCCATTCAGTCCCTCAGCCATGTCTAGTACCACCCTCATGCCCTGATCTTTTTCAGGTGCTTCTCCTGGAGATTTACCCATGTATACCTGCATATTCCAGGCATAGCTGGAGTGTGTATCACATGCGGCCAATATTTTTATGCCAAGTTTGGCTGGATTGCTTGGTATGTATTGTCTGAAAGGACAGCGCCCACGAAATGGAACCAGACATTCATCCACAGTGATGTGGGGGCCTGGATTGTAAAGAAAGGGTAATCGCTGGACCCACTTGTCCCATACATCCCGTATTGCTGCGAGTTTGTCAATTATATTTTCCCCTCCCCCATGGCAAGGGAAACATCAAAGATCTCATGAAAATTATGTCCCATGTCATGTGAACTACTAGTGGTTCTCGCAATACTACAGATACGGTTAAGTTAGGTTAGAGCCCTAAAACAGAGGGAACTTTTTTGAATATAATATTGAATATGTAAAATAATAATGAACATTATAAAATTATAACATGTTATAGTGACCTCAATAAAACAACCAAAACAAATGCGTATGAAATTTTAATATTTCTTCTGTTTTATACAGCTAAAAGAGCCTGGGGTCAAACTGACCCCAAGGAACACTGATGCTACAAAATGTGTACAGGACATTGAAAAAATATTAGCAGGTTCATTTTATGTTTACAGAGTTGTCCCCATTAAATTAGGAAAAGTCATTAAATCTGAAGCAAAAAAAAAATATTTACAGATATTAAACATTGAATGAGGTCAAATTGAAGATAATAGTAGAGTGATTTTATTTTATTTGAGAGTTTTGGATCTAAACTGAAGCGGTGTTCAGCGCTTTGGGTCAAAGAGCTACCTCCAACAATGCAGCGTAAGGCTAATGACATAATCCTGCAGTACACACACACACACACATACATTTCGTGGTGTTCCGTGTGTGTGTGTGTTTGTGTGTGTGTATGTGTGTGTGTGTGCGCGCGCACAGGAACATTTCTGAATCATCTCCTGGGTTGACCAAGACTCCTGTCATGACACAGCAGGTTGCAAAGGGAAATTTTCCACTGTATTTTCACATCTACTCTTTGGCACAATCCTCATGAATGTGAAACAGTGTAAAGTGCTTTGGAACCACTAAGGTTAAAAAAGCGCTATATACGTGCAGACCATTTACCACTAAAATGCCTGCTCCTGCCTCGTGCTTTGGGATCTGTCGGCTGTACATTTCCGGATGTGTACTTAAGCCTCGTCAGTCTCCATCCCCGGGGCAGATCGTTGCCGTTGCTTTGTACAGCAGATATTTCGTTACGTGTGTTGATTTCTCCTGTGTATGACCTTCTGCCTGTTCTTGACTTTGTATCTGCTCTGTCCTTTTAAGTTTAATGATTCAGCTCCCAAACTGCTGGAAATGTGGGATGGGTTCTAACTCTTCCCAAAAACTGCTTTATCCTGGAGTAGATGTTTGAGGTGAGACTCCTGTCATATGCCAGTCCTGGTGAGTTTATTATCCTTAATGCTGAAAGACAGAAGAGCATCAGTGTAAACACACAACATCATCATAGACACCACACACACACACACTATTCAGTATGATACAGTAGAGTAGAGTAAAGAGACAGTAAGTCAGTAACTCACTATAATGTCTCCAGTTTACAGTGTGGATCCTTCAGTAGATCAGAGAGTAGCTTCACTCCTGATTCTCCTGAATTATTACCGTTCAGATCCAGTTCTCTCAGGTGTGATGAGGAGTTTGACCTCAGAGCTGAAGTCAGAGCAGCACAACCTTCATCTGTAATACTGCAGTTATACATCCTGCAAGAAAGAAAACCTTCTCACACTTAACACACTCAGTTTTAGCTTTACTACACAAAATCTTTATATACAGAACATTTACTCTCCATCTCACACACACAACAATGACAATAAATCACATCACTACAATTACAATCACCACAGATGGAAACTGGATGTAGCTGTGTTTATTAAAACTCTGCTCTTTGTGTGTGTGTGTGTGTGTGTGTGTACCTCAGTATCTCCAGTGTACATTGTGGATTCTCCAGTCCAGCAGAGAGCAGCTTCACTCCTGAATCCTGCAGGTTATTGTTACTCAGGTCCAGTTCTCTCAGTCTGGAGGAGTTTGAGTTGAGAACTGAGGACAGAACTCTACAGCTTTCATTTTTCAGATTACACCACCGCAGCCTGGAAGAGAAATGATGAAGTGTTAGATTTATTTATCTGATTGTGAAATGAGGTGTTTCCATCAGGTGGGAAATAAAGTGTTTACCTGAATACAAGGTTCTAATGTCAGGATAAAAATATAAAATGAACAGCCTGTGTATAAACAATAAACTAGTATTGTCATGTTATTAAAGTAAATGTGTGTGTAATGTACACTGATCTACACGCTGTAGAAATAAATGTACTTTGTTCTGATGTGAGAAGTGATGTAGATATTTCAGCATTAACACAAAGCTGAGTTTCACAGAGACGCTAAAACTGTTGGAGTTCATTGTTCTTTGGAGCTTGCACTAGATCCACTACAGTTTGCATACAGGGAGAGAGTGGGCGTGGATGATGCCATCACATATCTCTTGCACAGGATGCATGCCTACCTGGACAAGGGGAAAAGTGCTGTGAGAATCATGTTCTTTGATTTCTCCAGTGCTTTTAATACCATTAAACCCCTCAGACTGGGTGACAAGCTCATGCAGATGGGTGTGGATGCTCACCTAGTTTCCTGGATTACAGACTATCTGACGGAGCGGCCGCAGTACGTCAGACTGAAAAACTGCCTCTCTGACACTGTGATCAGTAGCATCGGAGCTCCACAGGGAACAGTGCTCTCCTCAGTCCTGTTCACACTGTACACGTCTGACTTTTGCTACAACACAGAGTCATGCCACATGCAGAAGTTTTCGGACGATACAGCAATTGTGGGGTATATCAGGGATGGGCAGGAGGAGGAGTACAGGAGCCTGGTGGAGGACTTTGTGCATTGGTGCAAACTCAACCACCTACAACTCAACATTGCTAAGACCAAGGAGATGGTGGTAGATTTCCGGAAGTGTAAACCCACTCTGCTGCCAGTCACCATACCATTGAGGGGGTTAATGTAGAGATGGTGAACACTTACAAGTATCTGGGAATATATTTGGACAATAAACTGGACTGGTCAGTCAAAACTGAGGCACTGTACAAGAAAGGGCAGAGCAGGCTGTACTTCCTGAGGAAACTCGGGTCCTTCAATGTCTGCAGCAAGCTCCTTTGGATGTTCTACCAGTCTGTTGTTGCCAGCGTCCTCTTCTATGCTGTGGTATGCTGGGGAGGAAGCACTAAAAGAAGGATGCTGGATAACTGGACAGACTGGTAAGGAAAGCTGGCTCCGGTTGTGGGAGTGGAACTGTAGTGTATCACTTCAGTGTCAGGCAAAAGGACCCTGGACAAACTGATGAATATTTTGGACAATGACTGTCATCCACCCCATAACACTATCTTAAATCAAAAGAGCTCGATCAGTGGGAGGCTACGTGCACTGCCATGTACAACTGACAGGCTGAGGAAGTCTTTTGTCCCTAGTGCTATACAGCTCTACAATGCTTCACTTAAAGGAAGAGGTGAGAGACTTCTCTGCATAGTCTATCTGCCTCTTCACCCCTTCATACATTCACATACACTTCCATGACCTCTTACAACAATGTGTGTACTGAATCACTGTGTGATTGTTTTGCTATTTATACTGTCTAAGGACTATATATTAGCCCGTATGTATAACCCCCTTAATTCCCAGGCTGTGGATTCGTGATTGGTATATTTTACTGTTCTTCTTGGAGTCTTCTTTTAGCATTCTACTTGTATTTTTTATTTTTTGTATGCTGTATTGTGTGTGATGTCTTTGAGCTACTAGGACCCTGAATTTCCCCTTGGGGATGGATGGATGGATGGATACATACATACTTACATAGATGTGATAGATATACTACCTTACTTATCTATCTATCTATCTATCTAACCTGCCTCCCTATGATCTCGCTGACCGTGAAACTAATTGGCCTACTGATTGTGTGGACCCCCGTACTCCTGTCAAGAGGAAAGGATCTTTTAAAAGCCTCTCAGATACCGCTTGACCTTTCATCAATCTGTCCGTTTATCTAAGGGTAATAATAATAATAATATAAACTTTATTTTATAAAGCGCCTTTAAAGTAAGCTTCGCAAAGCGCTGTACATAAAAACACAAATCACAGAATAAATAAAAGTAAAATAAAATGACTAAAACTGTAATAAACAACAAATATAAAACAGTCAAAAAAGATATTAAGAGTCAAAGGCGAGTTTAAAAAAGTGTGTCTTTAAAAGAGCTTTAAAAATGCCAAAGGACTGAGCTTCCCTTGGAGTTCAGGGGAAGAGAGTTCCAAAGTGATGGAGCGTAGACAGAAAAGCCCTTGTCACCCATAGACTTAAGGCGGGTTAGTGGAACCGTAAGTAGATGACCCTGTGAGAGCCCAGTCTGCGATGTGGGGTGTACGGGATTAATAAGTGAGTTAAATATTGTGGAGCCAATCCGGCAATGCCTTGTATGTTAACATCAAGATGTTAAAATCCACCCGGAACCTGACCGGGAGCCAGTGTAAGGGACTTCAAAACAGGAGTGATATGGTCATATCTCCTGCTCCCGTCAGGATCCGGGGGGCACATACCGCAATTTGTTAATTGCAGTTTTAGAAACCTCGCTAAACGGCATTGCAATAATCCAACCAGCGTGACAACGAATGAATTGATCAGCTCTTCAGCGACAGATAAGTTTAGCATTGGTCTTCATCTGGCAATATTTCTGAGGTGAAAAAAGGAAGCTTTTCACAGTGCTCTGAACAAAAAAATCAAAAGTGAGGTTAGTGTCAAAAATTACACCAAGGTTCCTCAACTTGCTTTGGAACTCTAGAACAGAGCCATCAACAGATAGAGACAGTGGAGCTGCTGCGAATCTGATGACGGGGAACCTATGAGCATGACCTCACTTTTCCCGCTGTTCAGGCACAGAAAGTTATTATTCATCCATTTCTTTATCTCAGAAATACAGCCAGAAAGATAACCAACATCAATGCTTTTCACCAGATCTTGGTGAATGTAGATTTGGGTATCCGTCAGCATAAAAAGTGATAATGGAGGCCAAGTGTTCGCAGCAGATGCCCAAGTGGAGATAGATAAATATTGAACAGTAGAGGGCCTAGAATTGAACCCTGAGGAACACCAGTGAGCACCGAGCAAGCATCAGATCTAAAGCCAACCATAGAAATAAACTGGGAACGGTCCAGTAAAATAGGATTTAAACCAGCTTAAAACTTTCCCGGACACACCAAAAACACTTTTCAAGGCGGGTAAGTAAAAGACCATGATCCACAGTATCAAAGGCGGCTCTAAGGTCAAGAAGAATAAGAATGAGGTAGCTCCAGAATCAGAGGCCATCAAAAGGTCATTTGTAACTTTGACCAACGAAGTTTCAGTGCTATGAAATTTACGAGAAACCTGATTGAAGTGGTTCAAAGAGGTTGTTGGTTGTCAGATGAGAACATAGTTGAGGAGGCGACAACACGCTCAAGTATTTTTGCCAAAACGGAAGATTTGAAATGGGGCGGAAAATCGTTAAAATCATCCACAGAAACATTTTCTCTCTTGGGGACAGGTGTAACAGCAGCAGACTTCAGTACTGCTGGAACAACCCAGTCTCCAGTGATTCATTTATAATGCTGAGGATAGCAGGGCACCACACAGCAAAGCCACGATTTAAACAGCATCGTGTGGAATTGGATCCAGCAGGCAGGTGGTAGATTTCATGCTGGAGACCTCCCCTTATGAGAGCCTCAGAGTCAAACAGTGAGAAGTGGGTGAAAGAAACACCAGTGAACCCAGAAGGACGAAGGAGTGGATTGGCACAGTCAGGGTTATGAAATTTCTTCTACGAACATTGACAATCTTAGAATTGAAAAACTGTAGAAAGGAATCACAGAGCTGCTGAGAAACAGGCAAAGTGGTAACAGCATTAACTTGAAGCAATCTATTTATGGTATGGAACAAGTGTCTGGGATTATTTGATTTTTTTACAATAGCAGCAGAAGAGTAGAGGATCGTTCAGTCTCCAGTAGTGCACGATAATCCCCCAGAAGATCCTTCCACGCTTGATAGTAGACGCATTGACACTCAGTCCGATAAGCGCCATTTACGCTCCATTTTCCGACATGCAGCCTTTCTAAGCGCCAGATTGTCATTATACCAGGGAGCAGAGCAGGTGAATGTGACCTTCACGTGACATTAGAGGGGCAAAAGTGTCAAGCTTAGCAGCAAGAGTGGAATTAACTGCAGAACTTTCTCCTCCAGTGATGATGGATGAAGATCGCAGGGTGGAAACCACAGAATTGGAGAGGAGCTGTCTGATCGATGCACTTCCACTTCCGGGAAGGTTACTGTTCGGATAGGAGGCTCACGTGAATGATACAGTTTGAGGTTAAAAAAAAACAGGCTGAATGATCAGACAGTCCAATGTCTGTAGCAGAAAACTCAGATACAAATGAGCCATTAGCAATCACAAGATCCAGCGTATGACCCTTGTTATGAGTCGGGTCAGTTATAAACTGGGATAAAGTTAAAACAGTCAATTAGTGATAGAAAATCCTTGGCCACCACCGAGTCACTATAGTCCACATGAATGTTGAAGTCTCCCCCAATCAAAATTCTGTCAAACTTCGTGCTCAACATCGACAGGAAGTCCGCAAACTCTGACATAAAAGCTGCATGTGCCTTAGCCTTAGGTGGTTTATAGACTGTAGCGATGACAGTGGATACAGGAGCGGAGATATTCAAGACCAGACATTCAAATGAAGGAAAACCGGGGAAAAGATGCAGAGCTTTTATGTTGAACTTCAGGTTGTAGAAGCCACACATACTAATGCCTCCGCCTCTCCCAGATAACCTCGCCAGAGATCTAAAGCTCCAAAGCCCGCTGGAGTGATCTGGTTAAACAGGAGCCCATCATTTTCTTTATGCCAGGTTTCAGTTAAGAACAACAAGTCCAGCTTTTTATCAGTGATAAAATCCGATAAAACCAGCGCTTTGTTATTCACAGACCCGTGCATTGAATACTGCGGCATGAGCCAGGCTCTGAAGCAGAGACGCCCGGTGGTTTAATCTCCACGCGGGGAACCGATAAAAATTACAGTGATCAACACCAGTATATAGCAGTTTGATGGTCTTACGGTGGCAGATCGGGACAAAGATGTTAGGAGAGGGCCAAACAGTAAGACTGCACCTCAAACCCCGATGAATATATCGCTTAGAGCCGAAGCAGTCCAGCGTCTCGACAGAGATTGTGAGAGTCTTTGGCTAGGCAATAACACTTCTGATTTAGATTCAAAAGCTGGCGTGTAGTGTACCTTAAGCGCCATGGTCGGTGAGTGCACACTTCGTAGGCGCGGGGAGTGAAACTCCGGGGCGCCTCCGAGCACAGACTCGGACAATCCGTCCACACACCCGCCCGAGCCGAGGAGTAGATACAGAGTAACACGCTGCAGGTTATTCCAGTGGAGCTCAGAAATAAAAACAGAAATAAAAACTACAGACCAAACTATATAGAATGGCACCACCACATCGCACTCACAACGGCACTAAAGACAATGTAACTAAAAAGAAAAACTTAAACTTAAAAATAAATAAATATGACTTAAAATAACAGCGAAAACAAACCAAACGGTAACAGGAGCGGCAGCAAAACACGCCAGCGTACCCTGTCACGGAACTGGAAAATGTCCTAATAATGTAATAAATTCGCTGTATGTTTTTAAGTGAATTATCAGAGATCACCGCCCCCTTATCCTATAGGAAAGGATGGCATGACATCTGTGTATATGGGTGCTCTTTCTCTCTATCATTGTGATGAACTCATTACACCCCTAAATTGATTAACCCTGGCGAAAAGGTTAACAGAATTGGTGGCTGGTATACTGATAAAATGGACTTGTAAAGGACTACCCGATACTTGTTCCTAGGGCTTTACGCTGTTTGGAGCAAACACAGTAGAAGACCATGACTGGGTTTGTGGGTTGAGGACATATGCTTCTCTTCCCCATGGCTGGTATGGTCTCTGCACCTTTGCTAACTCACTGATGGAATGTGTGTTGTGACAACTGAGGACGTGGTTCATCATGTTCCTACTAGAACAGTAAGGGCCACTGTTAGTATCCAGTCCATCATACCTCGTCTCGTCCTAAGAGCCGATGTTCAAAGAGGTCTTTATATACTGCTTTCGATCTTTACGGTCCCGAATGAACATAAAATGTCAACAGAGGCCAAACGATTTTAGACCTCTATCTTTCCTAGATTTGGAATGACGGAGATGTGGAACTTCGCAGAAGTAACTCACTGCCGCCTCTCCATGCTTGCAAAATTCCTACAACTGAAGCCATTGACTCGATTAATGACGAACTGACTGCACTTAGATTATTGAGTACCCAAAACCAACTCGCTCTGGATCTGACGTTAGCTAAGGAAGGAGGAGTGTGTGCTATGGTTGTGGTGAACGATGTACATATGTAGCCACTAATGATGCTCCCGGTGGTAACATCTCACATGCTGTAGAAAATATGAAAAAAGGTCACTGAAGATCTCCAGTGAGATGAAGAAGGTAGAACCACTTGGGGACATATTCTGAAGGTTTCCCTTACACATCTACCATCCTCCATTTTATACTGGTTCTCATCTTTGTCTTCCTATTAGATCCCTGTATTTGTTCATGTATTTGACATTGTACTCCACCTTAGTTCAAGATTCTGTATCTACACTCTTTTTAGCTCTACACCGTTGCCATTCCAATTCTATTTACTACCCGACCCATTAGGATCCCCTAATTCATTATATCACATCATCCCTCATGTATTCACCATATAGTTTGTGGAAGGTTGTTACTGTGAGGTTTTTTGGGTATTACTAGGCTTGAAGGATTCTCAATATGTGATGATGTATTTCCTCTTTGAATAAGCTGATCAAACTCTATCCTTATTATAGCTACCGTGTATTTTTGTGATCAGCTGACATGACTTATTTTATTATCACCATGTACTTTGTCTAAATCTTGTCTGGTACCTGCAGTAGTAAACGTCCACCTTTTTCTTCTTATCTCCGTGTATAAATAACTCCTGTTTTGCGTCACTAACTAGGGAACTCTCTGTGAACAGCTATGTGTCAGTGTGTGTTCATTGGGACTCTCCGGGTACCCAAGCTTCGAGGAAACCACACATACTTTGAGGTTAAGAGGTAGCGTGAAGTAAGGTCTAGAGGGACTTATGGCGGGAATAAGCGACCTAATCTGAGATTTCCGTAAATCTAACAGTATATTATGCTTGTTTTGGTGTTATAACCTGCACTGTTTGTGAGAGGGTAATTATATTAGATTAAATTACTCAGTAAATTTAGCAATTTACTCACCACTCAAGTAGTGTCCTCATTCATCTATCTATTTTGATTTGTTTTTCTAGGTACAGTCAGTCACTGTGTCTTATAGAAAGAACGCTCTCAAATCATCATAACAGACATCAAGTCTCTCAATATAGCATATATTATTTTTTTGGAGGAGGGAGGGGGGGGGACACCAATCTACATAAACAGTATTTTGCTTCACCAAAGGGCATTTGCGCAGGGGTATAAGATCTGTGGCTATATTTGGGCAAACTTCACAAACAAGTTCTGGGACCCTTACTTATATTACATCTTATAAAAGGCTTAAAAGGTCTCTCGCTAATATTGTATTTATAATATTATTTATTTCCCTGTGAGGCACTTTGGACTGCCTTTTATATATGAAATATATTATATAATTAAATTGTTATTATTATTATGTATTATTATTATAATGTTGTTGTGAGTGTGTGTGTGTGTGTATTAATGGTCAGTGTCTAGTGTACCTGTGATTTCAGTAGAACCTCTCCTTTTTTTGTTACCTCCCAACAATTGTTGGAGGGTTTGGTGAATGAGACCAACTCTCTTTCTCTGTCATGGATTACTCTCACGGTGGAGAAGTAGTAAGTGGTCGATTTATTTATCTGATTGTGAAATGAGGGTGTTTTCCATCAGAGTGGGGCTCAAATCACTAGATGTTTCTGACTACTGTTTACACTATCTATGTTTGGGAAGCTGCGCTAATTGTTTTCATCCTATCACTCTAGCAGTTGACAACTGTTAAATTACCTCCTCTACTCACGTCTAATCATTCTCTCTTTTCATTGTTTAATTCAATACCGATATCTATAGGTTGTTCTTACCTTCAATCTAGTCAACCTTGTACACTAATCAACATAAATTCCAATCATGTTGAATGCACCCAACATTTTTGATCTGAAACCCTAGATATTCGTATCCATCTCTTATATCTAACTTTTATCATCACTCATTTCTAGAAATGTAATTTAATGTGTTTATGAGCTTGGTTGAAACCAGTAATAGTTACTAGCTTATATTCTTTAATTGTACAACCTAATTAATGGTAGGGAGGTATTGGTCATCAAATCTAGTTTCAATTCCTTTCAAATTCTTACTATACGATTGTAATCACGTAGAAATATAGTCAATTCTCTAGTTTTGTTTCAGCTAGTTCCTTATACTATGATTTCTTGGTGATTGCAGACTGTGTTATCAAGCCTGGTTGTGTCTGTAAATAAAAAGCATTAATCGTCTGAGATTTTAATATTCATTTGAGTAACCTGAGGCCCTCTGAGAACAGTGGTTGTGTTTATCTCTAGAATTCAGTGAGGATTAATCAGACGTGTTGAACTACTCATCAATGGTGGTACACTCGCGACCTCATACTACCTCTGGACTAAGTTGTATAAATTTTACATTGAAGTGTATCCTCAACCACATGTTATCTCATTCGTAATCTGTATATGTTTATAATATCTCCACCCTACCTCCTTCACCGGTAAGCGCTATTCACTCAGCTACTGCGCAGACTTCGCGTCAATCCTTCTAGAACTCAATTAGATTTGGATCAAGCCTCTCGTAGTAGAGCTTCATCAAGCGTACTCAAAGTTTGGATTCCAGCCATCTGACTGGATAGGTGAGCCCCTCCAAAATAGTTGACAAAATTAGCGCCTGGTGTAATGATCTTAACCGATCTTTAAACCGCAATCTAGACATAAATCGCTAGTCATCGCCCAGCTTCACTTCGAGATATTCAGGCTGCTGAAAAGCCCTACTGCAATTGAAATCTCTTTAGTGCTAAAAGATCTACTACTCCACTTGTAGAACAACATTCAGATTATCTTTCTTATAAGGCTAACAAGGAATAAGCTTTCGGAGTATCACTCATCATTCTGTAGTGAAAAGATTTCCTGAAATTTTTTCATTGCTAGTGAAAATATTAGAGATGAGAATACAGGCCTGAAATTGCAACCGGTCAGTGTGTAGCACCCATTAGTGACTGTGATGGCAATACGGAATGTTTAGGGTGTTTGGGAGTCAGCTTATAGGGACCAACCTACTACACTAATCTCATCAACTAATTATCAACCCATACTAATCCTACTCTACTATGTTTTGTTTAAACGATTTGTCCAGGATGGTTAAGTCACTTTTGAATGGTAAATGCACTTATTTCCCACCCCATTGTTTGCACTATTTCAATCTCCCTAAAATTAGAGTTATTAAGCCATTGAAAAAAAAACCCTGACCTTTACCCGTCTCAATTGATCCAGCTATAAACCAATATCGAATCTCCCTTCATCTACCTAAGATTCTAGAAAGGTAGTAGCAAAGCAGTTATACTCATGACTTGAATAGGAACTACTTGTTTATATGAAATGTATCAGTCAGGATTTAGACCTCATCAACACAGAAAGCACTAGTTAAAGTGGTAAATGACCGTCTAACCTTTCTGATCGGGTTGTGTCATAGCTGCTTGTGTTTACTCGAAGCCTTAGTGCACCTTTGATGCTATAGATCCACACCTTCTCCTTGATAGATTAGAAAATGTTGTTGGCGATGAAGACAGTCCTCTCACAAGCTCAGGATGCTTATCGACACGATGTTATCCAGTTATGTAGATATATAAATGGTGTGATTTTCTCCCATACGTACCAGAGGAGTTGCTTTTGGAGTTCCAGGGTTCTGTTTGGGCGTACTGCTTTTTTACTTTGTATATGTTACCCCTACGATAAAATTATTCGTAAACATGGATGTAACTTCCACTGTTATGCTGATGATACACAGCTGTATGTGTCAGTGAAGCCAGAGGACGGACTTGGTAAAGTTGAGGATTGTGTAAATGACATTGGAAGCGTTGGATGTTAACTAACTTCCTTTTACTGAATTCTGATAAAACAGAAATGCTTTTATTGAGGACGTGTAGCTAGCTAAATGTCTTCCTCACTACACAGTAACTCTGGATAGTCTTCTGTTGTTCATCAATACGCAACAGTTAAAGACCTCGGAGTGATTATTAACTCAGTCATATCATTGATGCTCATAGTTAATGTTACTGAAGGATAGTGTTTTCCATCACAGAAATATTTCTAGATAAGAAACATACTGTCACAACTTTCATGATGCAGAAATACTGGATTTTCATACATTCGTAATCTCTAGATTAGATTGCTATGTAATGCCTTACTGTCTGGATGTTCCAGTGAAATATAAATAAACATCAGTTAGTCAGAATGCAACTATTCAAGTCCTTTAGAACTAGAATCGACCACATCACCCCGAGCTTATCCACACTGCATTGGCTCCCTGTAAATTTCGCATTAAGTTTAAAATACTTCTATGTATAAAAGCACTGGGTCTTGCCACAATATCTAGCGACCTTCTGGTTTTATACTTGATCGCCCACCTTCTCAGATCAAAGATGCAGGCTGTTGATATTACCTAGAATAGTAAGTCTACAACGGGGAAGAAACCTTAAACATAGAGCCCCCACAGTTATGGAACAGTCTTCCTATTAGTGTTGGGACTCAGACACGATCTCAGTGTTTTGAGTCTGGGCTTCGCGTATTTGTTACTCAAGCTTACCCACCAACTAGATTCTATCTCGCAATTCACAGTCATCGTTTTTCTCCTCTCTCTCTTTTGCCGGGCCCTTACGGTTATGGAATATTGGAATCAGGTCCTCTGCCTCTGGATGAGCCCAAATCTTCTGCTGGGACTACGGCTGCTCCTAAAACCATACTTCTCATTTCATTCCTCTGTATTACCCCTTCACATTCTGTTACCCAGATGAGGATGGGTTTTCCGCTTCTGATGGGGTTCCTCTCAGGTTTCTTCCTCAAAAAACATCTTGGGGTGTTTTTCCTTGCCACGTCACCACTCAGTGGCTTGCTCAGTTGCAGGATAAATTCCATTGTTTTCTACCTGTTTGTCTCTGTTTATCTGTTCCCGTTTGTCTCTTTAGATGTTTCTGACTGTTTATACCCTGTTTTTTATTTCTGTAAAGTTGCTTTGAGACAATGACTGTAAAAAGCGCTATACAAATAAAGTGAATTAGATGAAAGTGTTTACCTGAACTAGTTCTAATGTCAGGATAAAATATAAAATAGACATGTGTATAAACAATAAACTAGTATTTAATGTTATTAACTTTACTTAGTCTACCTGGGGCAATATTCAGAAATGTCTTTTTTTTATTACCAAGAAAAACAACATTACTTTGAACACAATTATTCCCATATCTTCTGGCAAATGTTGATATCAACTTCATTCCTGGTCAAGATGCCCCAAATGCATGTCTGAACACCAGAAAAATGAGAAGTTATCTCTAATCACTAAAATTGTGTGTGAATTATCCAAACACAGGTACAAACCTCTCAAGAAGTGCACAAAATGAAAACAAATGGCAGCATGAACTCTGTTACATTGTGTGTTCCACACACCTAAGAGTCTGAAACATACTATAAAATATGTTTTTTAAATGGTTCCAGAGCTGAGTGCAAGACTCTTGTTCTCTAATGGCTCAAATGATAGACACATGGTGACCAGTAGAAAACTGGCGATCAGAAAAACTGTCAAACATGCAAAAACCGTCTGTGTAAAGTTTTGCTGGAAGACCGCTAGAGGAGCTGCCATTTACTGATAGTTTCTGCGGCCTGTAGCGCTGTGCTGATTGTCCTGTACCATGACACCCAACTCAGACCAGCGGATGCGCGTAAATCGTTTGTTTGTGCTGATTACGCGTTTGATTTTCTCAGCCTCTGATTGGTCCAATCATGTCCA
>JAAGNN010000031.1:302890-384908 GCA_012411365.1 Ameiurus melas | reverse complement strand
TCCTGCTCAGTGTAGTCAGCCCTGGTGTTTGTTTACTGAACTCAGATCAGGGCTGGATGAGAGTTTAATTTGAGGAAGTATGACGATATAAATTTACTAAGCGCTACTGTCAGGCTCAAAGCCTCCAAGAGCTGGTAAGTGGTATTTTTATTTATAAATGTATTACTACATGGTTTGTTATTTAATGTAACACTGAACTGCACTGTTTGGATTAATGCTTGTTAATAGTTACTCTAATCATCTTTAAACAAACCTCTGGTACTGTTACAGAAGATTGTTTCACTTTATACCTGGGCATGTTACGTCTACACACTGAGATCTGGGCCATATGGACAAAACCTTATATCACCATTTATTACCTTTTTCAAAACAGATGAAAAGATCTCTACAAAATAACTGCATGTATTCCGGACGCTTTTTGATCATTTTGTGAACTAAACACCAGTGAAAGGCCTTTTATTTTCTCCTTTTACTAGAAAGAGACATTAAACAGAACAAAAAAATAGAACAAGAAAAACATAACACGGTCACCATAGAACAATTGAGTAACATGTGACCGTGTGTGTGAGTGTGTGTTTTACATTAAAAAAATGGTTTCAAGTTTCAATTATAATAAAGCATTTATTCAAACAAAAACCTGTTTTCAGTCCTTTAAGTACCACTGTAACAGATGATTTATTATTATTATTATTATGTTATTATTATTATTATTATTATTATTATTATCAGTTACAAAGCGATCCTTAAGGAATGAAAACAGAAGATCTTTTGTTTGAACAAATGTTTATTATAATACAACATTGTTTATATATAATGGATAATAATAATAATAATAATAATAATAGTAGTACTGATATGGTGTCCTTTCCTCTGATTTCTATCTTGTGAGAGAAAACACTCTCAGTCTATTACATAGTGAGCTTTGGCTGGATTATGGCTGTGTTTTATTGTATTTGAGGTCAGAGTTCTGATATTTCATCATTTCTTTCACACACTTTTGAGGAGTAAATGTCCATTTTGAGGACTAATGAGATATTTGGTGGGGGGTTCATCTTGATGAAATAAACATGCTGCAATGTTAGTATGTGTGGGGGGGACTCGATTTTAGGTCCCCACAATCAAAAATGTCCCCACTTTTATTGGTGTGTAATCAGGCCGATGTCCCCCATATTAATAGGATTGCAGCACGCCACACACACACACACACACAACAGTAATAATAATAATTATTATTATAATTCAAATAAATGAAAAAATGGCACCGAAAGTTCACGCCATACGATTAATCGATTATTAACAAAAAAAATAAATAAAATAAATAATCGACCAACAAATCGATTGTGAAAATGAACGTTAGTTTGTGCATCTGTGCTTAACTGCTGGTGATCAGGGGATGGGAAAGGGGCGGAGTCTGAGATCTCTACGAAAACATTGAGACAGAGATAAATCGGAGAGCAGGACTAAAGCTTTTTATAGTAAAACACTGTATACAACTGCCTCAATAAAATTATAACATTTAACCCAAGATCGGACTTGTAAAACGTTTACTACCTTACATTACCTACATAGACAGAAATCCAGTTCGTCACCGGTTTATAAATCATGCACATTTCCATCGGTATAAAGTCCACAGCTTTATTGAAGAAAACAAACACAAAGTTCCATATTTAATCACAAATGTCCTCTTCAAAATGCATTAAGTGTTTTAATATCCCACTCCTCTGGAATTTTAATAATTAGCCATAAACGGAACTGAGACACATTCTAATAAAATCTAATCTACTTTGGCTATGCTCAACAACCCGCCTCCTAATTTTAATTGGGCAGTCTAACTTGATTGACACCCACATGGACCAATTGTAGATACTTGTAGCTTTCAAACAAGCCCAAACTCGACATGATTGACCAGTTAGAGGCTGAGAAAATCAGACGCGGAATCAGACACAACCAAATGTTTACGCGTGCATCCATTGGTTTGGTTGTGGAGTTGTGTGTCAGTGGGTACAGCGGGCAATCAGCACAGCGCAGAGAAACTATCAGTAAATGGCAGCTCCCTCTCGCGGTCTTCCTGCAGAACTTTATACAGCAGGATTTTGCATGTTTGGCAGTTTTTTTTCTGATCGCTAGTTTTCTACTGGTCACTCTGTGTCTATCATTTGATCCATTAGAACAAGTGTTCCTTCACCTGGGGCTCTGGCACTATTTTTTTTTTTTTTTTGCATTTATTTATTAATTTTCATATGATTCATTTACATGTGATTCATTTACATATGATTCATTTTCATGTGATTCATATTCATGCATGTGATTCATTTACATGTAACTCATTTTCATGTGATTCATTTACATATGATTCATTTTCATGTGATTCATATTCATGTGATTCATTTACCTTTTCTCCCCTCCCTTCCCCAAATATAAAAAAAATAAATAATAATAATAATAAATTAATTAATAAAAAAATAAATAATACTCCCCCCCCCCCCCCCGGCTCATCATGGCTACCAATAGCTGTCGCTGGTTATATAAAAATTATAAAACCCAAGAACTAAAGTAAAAATAAGAATATAAATAGCCAATTGGAGCTGAAGAGGGACACACACCCAAAGTCTCCATAAAACAAAGGAGACAGCAATGTATCACCCCAAGGGTTGTCCACAAAGTGGACCTAGAGTAAGCTTAAAAAAAATTACAAAAAAAAAATTCCAGTAAGAAAAAAGTCCCCTGCTGACTTCAAATCTAATAAATAGTCTGCGCACTTCAACAAATATAATGTCCTTACCTTTTAAAGACTTATACCTAATAATATTACACAGTGTAGCATATTAAAATAAAATACAAGAAGAGAATAATGAAGTAATAATGCACCGACAATATAAGAATTCGAATTCTGTAGAGCTGGAAGGCCGAGTGCAAAAAAAAGAATAAAGAAAAAAATATATATATATCTAACGAAAGAAGTAAAGAAAGAACAACAAAAAATAATAATAATAATAACTAAAATAAATAAATAGATAAACAGACAAACAAACATTACACTGTGTAGATGCAGTTCACCCCGGTTTTAAGAGTTTAACAGCAGCGGTTGTACAAGTGTCAGGGCCATCTGGAACGTTATTGCGCCGTGACCTCGACTCCAGATCCTCACATTTATTCTCTAATTGAGTCACGGTCGCAGTGAGAGACTCAATAGTAGTCTTCATGTGAACGGTGTAACCGGAGAGCGCGTGCTCCATCTCCCCAACGGTACCTTTCAGTGTTGATATGGTGTCATCGGTAGCGACTTTATTGCTAGCCTGCTGTGTTTACATGACCTGCAGGTCGAGCTGGGTAGTAGACAGCGCATCCCTGAGAGTCTTCTGAAGATTCTCCTGGTGCTTCTGATGCTCCTGGAGCTCCTTTTTAAAAATATCGGCGATGTCCTTCCTCAGTAAAGCCAGCAACTCCAATCTGGCACAATTTTTAATAAACATTATATTTTATAAGTATATTTCAGACTTTTTTTTGTGTGTGAAATTACAAATTGTGTAACAGAGTTTATGCTTTTGCCATTTGTTTTCATTTTGTGCCATTTGGAGAGGTTTAGTGCCATTTGGAGAGGTTATTTTGTGCCTTAAAAAATACTGTTTGCTATTTCTAGACGTCTGCCATTTTTAAAGGCTTTGTGCCATTTGGAGAGGTTTTGTGCCATTTTGGAGAGGTTTTTACCTGTGTTTGGATAACCTTACACACAATTTTAGTGGTTAGAGATAACGTCCTCATATTTTGGTGTTCATGGAAAAGTACTTGGGGCATCTTTGAGACCAGGAATGACGTTGATATCAACATTTGCTGTGAAGATATAACAATTGTGTTCAAAGTAAATATTTTTTTATAATAAAAAAAAAGAAAATTCAGAATTTATTGCCCCAGGTAGGTTAGGTAAAAGAAGAAATACTTGAGATAACTGCTAATTCTTAAAGACTTAATTATCTACTTTCATATGAGCCATTAACCACTACTGTGTTGTGTGAGATCACAAAACAAATCAATGCTGAACTCCGGTATGTGTTCACAACTACCGGTTGGAATGAACGCAAGTGTCTGGGTTTAAGGGGTCAATAACATGCCAATACTAGTTTGTTGTTTATACACAGGCTGTTCATTTTATATTTTTATCCTGACATTAGAACCTTGTATTCAGGTAAACACTTTATTTCCCACCTGATGGAAACACCACATTTCACAATCAGATAAATAAATCTAACACTTCATCATTCCTCTTCCAGTCTGTGGAGGTGTAATCTGACAGAGGAAATCTGTAGAGTTCTGTCCTCAGTTCTCAGCTCAAACTCCTCCAGACTGAGAGAACTGAACCTGAGTGACAATAAACTGCAGGATTCAGGAGTGAAGCTGCTCTCTGCTGGACTGGAGAATCCACACTGTACACTGGAGACACTGAGGTACACACACACACATGCACACACACCCAACAACAGTAATAATAATAATAATAATAATTGTCACGAGGCGTGACGGGAAGGAAGCAGGCAGGATGCAATCGCAGTGAAACGGTGACTTTTATTTACAGTGCCGAGTGCAAAGCAAAACACTTGAAATAAAACTCCTGAGCTAAGGTATGCTCACTTGGCTGTGGCTAACACTAATGCTAACATGGCTATGGCTAAGGCTAAAGCTAAAGCTAGAACATGGCATGAAACTGGAACGCTCTATAAGCACTAAACATGGCAAAACAATACATAAACATGTCTCCATATAAGTCGCTATACAAGTCGTTATATTGAACGCGTGCGATGGGCGACGCACGGCTCACGGTATATGTAGATGTCTCAGTCATTAGTTGGCAATCACTAGCAGCTGAGGGAGCAGAGCAAAGTCCCTAGCTGGACAGGGAGGCAGAACAAGGACTACAGCCGGGCAAACAGGCTGAGCGATGCTCTCATCGAGGCTTGGGAGCGGTGCAACGTCCTCAACTGGACATGGAGGCTGAGCGGCGTTTTAGCTGAACAGGGCAGCTGAGCGGCATCCTCAGCTGAACAGGGCTACCGAGCGGCATCCTCAGCTGAACAGGGCTGCTAAGCAGCCTCCTCAGCTGAACGTGGAGGCTGAGCGACATCCTCAGCTGGACGTGGAGGCTAAGCGACGTCCTCAGCTGGACGTGGAGGCTGAGCGACGACCTCAGCAGAGCAGTGAGGCTGAGCGGAATTTACCGGAACAGCCAGCTTGGACAAGAGGTCAGGATCTCGAGACAGGACTTGCGCTTTGCCTGCTGAGACCTGGGACATGACTTGAACGAGAAACATGGCTTAGTCGATGTGGACTTGGGACTGAGTCTGGACTAGGACATCGAGGACTTGGGACTGGGTCTGGACTTGGGCGTCGTGGACTTGGGACTGGGTCTGGACTTGGACATCGTGGACTTGGGACTGGGTCTGGACTTGGGACTTCGATTTGACCGAGCCTTCTAGCTCCTGCATTCTGGCAGTCAGCTCCTTATTCTGTCTCTCCAGCTGCTGCCGAGCTGTCTTATTCCTCTGAGCCTTGCTGCGATTATTGATGATTGCTGTTATTGATTCTAAGGGTTCACTTACTTTTCCCTCTGCCATTTTTAATGTTGAATAAGTGTGATTGATAAAGACAAGAAAGTTCAGAATTTATATTGTGTTATTATTTTAGACACATTATATTTGTCAATACCTTTCACTTAGATCATGTGTGTCAAACGTATTGCCCGCGGGCCAAAACCGGCCCGCTAGAGGGTTCAATCCGGCCCGCAGGACGAATTTTGAAAGTGAAAAAAAAATATGCATAAAAAACACGAAATTGTCATTTTTAATAAAATACTATTCCTAAATTATCCGCTAGGGGGTAAAAGACGCGGCACATCTCTGGGACTGAACAGCAGATGGCAGCAATGCGACGTCTGCTGTTCGTTATCACGGAGTAGTCTATTTTCTACTCGTCTCCACACCCTCATTAGCCAAAATGTCTGCCAAAAAGCAGAAAAGTGGATACAGTGTGTAGAGTTTTCCATGAAAAATGGAACGCTTCCTATTTATTCAGAGATGAATGGGTAATAGTTTTTTTTTTTAAATGTGCAATTTAATGTTAGTGAACAGCTTCAGTACAAAAGAGTTTGGTTTGGTGGAATCCTATTGTTCATGCAATGGCATAAATTTTAAAGTGAAATACTATATTTTTCAGTTCAGTTTTTTTTTTGCATTTGTACAAACACTGAGCAGTTGTAATGCACATATATGTGAATGATAATCAGAAGCAAATTGCACATGTTTGTCTTAAGAAATCTGAGAAATCTGTTCATGATATATTTTATAAAGGGATATTTCATTAAATATAAATGCCTTTGAATGAAAACAAAGGTAAAAACATGGACTTCTTGTTATTTATAGGTGATTATACTATGATTTTACTGGCCCAGCCCACTTGACATCTAATTAGGCTGTATGTGGCCCCTGAACTAAAATGAGTTTGACACCACTGACTTAGATGATCAGATCACATTTTATGACAAATTTATTCAGAAAACCATGAAATTCCAAAAGGTTCACATAATTTTTCTTGCCACTGTACATAATTATATTACTGTACACTGTACAGTTTATACACAGGCTATTCATAATTATATTACTATTACTATTATATTACTATATTAGAACCTTGTATTCAGGTAAACACTTTATTTCCCACCTGATGGAAACACCTTATTTCACAATCAGATAAATAAATCTAACACATCATCATTTCTCTTCCAGGCTGCGGGAGTGTAATCTGAGAGAGGAAAGCTGTAGAGTTCTGTCCTCAGTTCTCAGCTCAAACTCCTCCAGACTGAGAGAACTGGACCTGAGACACAATAACCTGCAGGATTCAGGAGTGACGCTGCTCTCTGCTGGACTGGAGAATCCACACTGTACACTGGAGACTCTGAAGTACACACACACACACACACACACACACACACAGAGCAGAATTTTAATAAACACAGCTACATCCAGTTTCCATCTGTGGTGATTGTAATTGTAGTGATGTGATATATTGTCATTGTTGTGTGTGTGAGATGGAGAGTAAATGTTCTGTATATAAAGATTTTGTGTAGTTGATGTTTTCAGAGCTAAAACTGAGTGTGTTAAGTGTAAGAAGGTTTTCTTTCTTGCAGGATGTATAACTGCAGTATTACAGATGAAGGTTGTGCTGCTCTGGCTTCAGCTCTGAGGTCAAACTCCTCATCACACCTGAGAGATCTGAA
Organism: Ameiurus melas; assembly: GCA_012411365.1. Taxonomy (NCBI): domain Eukaryota; kingdom Metazoa; phylum Chordata; class Actinopteri; order Siluriformes; family Ictaluridae; genus Ameiurus; species Ameiurus melas. Next base: position 377,644 of record JAAGNN010000031.1, on the reverse strand, counting down.
TCTGAACGGTAATAATCCAGGAGAATCAGGAGTGAAGCTGCTCTCTGATCTACTGAAGGATCCACACTGTAAACTGGAGACATTATAGTGAGTTACTGACTTACTGTCTCTTTAGTCTACTCCACTGTATCATACTGAATAGTATGTGTGTGTGTGTGTCTGTTGATGTTTATGCTGATGTTGTGTGTTTACACTGATGCTCTTCTGTCTTTCAGCATTAACTATAATAAACTCACCAGGACTGGCGTATGACAGGAGTCTCACCTCAAACCTCTTCTCCAGGATAAAGCAGTTTTGGTGTAGAGTTAGAACCCGTCCCACATTTCCAGCAGTTTGGGAGCTGAATCATTAAACTTAAAGGGACAGAGCAGATACAAAGTCAAGAACAGGCAGAAGGTCATACACAAGAGAAATCAACACACGTAAAGAACTATCTGTTGTACAAAGCAACGGCAACGATCTGCCCCGGGGATGGAGACTGACGATGTTTAAGTACACGTCTGGAAATGTACAGCCAACTGATCCCAAAGCACAAGGCGGGAGCAGGCATGTTAATGGTAAACGATCTGGACATATAGGCGCTTTTTTAACCTTAGTGATTCCAAAGCGCTTTACACGGTTTCACATTCATGAGGCTTGTGCCAAAGAATAGATGTGAAAATACAGTGGAAAATTTCCCTTGCAACCTCGCCAACCTTTGCTGTGTCCTGAACACAGTGTCTTGGTCAACCCAGAAGATTCAGAAAAGTGTCTATGCAACAGTGTGTGTTCAGCATTCATGGAGGGACTGGTTCTGTACATAGCGTTACATGAAATAAGACCAGAAATAACACAGATCAATACCCTTGTGTGCATCTCACTAATGGCCTGATGAGGTCCATGTCAATTCTTTCAACTGGGACCTTGAATAAAGGTAATGGGCACAATGGTTCTATTGGGGTGGCCAGTGGATTTGCAGCTGAAATTAGTAGCCTGGTAACAATTGCTTCCACAGCTCCATTTTGATGCACCAGTCGACGTAACACTACCCATATGACTTGATGTTTGGCCAAGAACCAAACAACAACTATAAGAAGCTGTGGTAAAAGCCTGGAAAAGCATCACAAAAGAAGAGTGAAACAATTTGGTGATGTCAGTGGATCGCCGCTTGATTATTTATTGCAAGGAAGGGATATGCAACCAAATAGTGTTCTTTACTTTGATTTCCTTGAAGACGGTCTGTTCCAATATTTTTGCTCACTTCAAAATGTTCTAAGTTGTTTAACACTTTAAATGAAAGGAAATTAAAGCGTCAATTGTGATCTATTGTCTCATATTCATCCTTTGAACTCAAACCCAAATGTTCAGTTTATAGCAAAAACAAAAGAATTCCAATACTTTTGAAGAAGACTGCATGTATGGCAAGGTTGACTGAAGACAGGTGGGGCTGATGGCCACTGATTACGATTAAGACATTGCTCTCTGCCTCCCTCTAGTGATGCAACAGGTCAGTTGCCTACAGTTGCAAAACTTCAGACTCTCATTCCTATTTGGTGTTCAAATCTTCACAAGAAAATGACTTTTTACAACTATGGATTCACCACAAGAACATCATAGATCTCCCAACATGCTTCACGGCATACAGGCATGGCCGCTATGAACTACATTTCCCAGAACACACACACACACACACACACACACACACACACACACACACACACACACACATACTCTGCCTCTTTCTCAATCACCGGACTTCTGATCAGGCACACCCAGAGGCGTATCTACAGGGCAGGCAAGGTAGGTAGTTGCCTGGTACCCTACATACTAGAGAGGCCCCTGGTGTTGATCATTTAAATTATCAGAAATTTTCATCTTAAAATAATGTGCAACAACATCTCAGCAACCTTCTTAAATGGGGCCTCTTTGCGAGGCGCTGTCACATTTGAGGACTCGTGTATCCTCCCACCCCTTCACACTCAAGTTGCATGAGCTTAATTCCTGAAAATGAATCTGAGAAATGAACCTGTTAACATTTTGCTGATACTAGAATCAGAATTAAATTCTTGGACTCATACTACTGTTACCTTCTCAGTTCCGAGTTTGGGAAGAAGTCACACAGACACAGAGTTCAGTGAAAGCTTCTTAGTTTAATGCTGAAATTATCAGAATATATATATACACAGAAAGGTGGAAGAGCTAGATCATTGCTTGATTTAACTAGGAACAGAGAGCTTATTGTGTCAGATCAGGGACAGGGACTTCTGTGTACTCAAAAGGTGAACCCAATTGCTGGACAGATTCTCTAGGGAGGCGCCTTAGGGAGGCGGTTCTTGATTGTATGATTCTTTCTTTCCATGATCCCTGAACTTTGTGGATGATATGGGATGTGGAAATGCCAATCAATCTTCAGATATTTGCAATGTTTCTGTGTTACCTTAGAAACAAAAGACGTTCCATTATAACCATCAGTAACCTGAGGAATTCCATAGTGCAGGATTATTTCTTTGGCTAGAATTTTAACAACGGTGTTGGCATTTTCTTTTGAGTATGGAAAAGCTTCTACCCATTTGGAGAATTTGTCCAAAGTAAATAAAAGGAATTTGAGACCTCTGACAGTTGGCATGTGTGTGAAGTCAATTTGCAATGCCTGAAAGGGGCCACTAGGTGGTGGAAATGCAGGACGTGTGTTGCCAGATTTATACTGTATGTTTGTGTTCTATACGAATGGATTGTTAAATAGATTATACTCTGGGCATTTCCATGACGTGTAAAAATGTTGTTTATTTTATATACCTGAATAAAAGATTCTGAAGTCCGTGGTCGAAATCGCGTTTAATAAAACGTGTAGGGAGGAGCTGAGAGTGGCCCCGCCCCCACAGGGAAAACTACATCTTGCCTGGAGTTCATTCTCTCACAGCTCCATCTGAGTGAAGCAGCAGAGCTGGACACCAACTCAAGTCATGTTTTTTCTCTTTATCTTTACACATAGTTATAAATCTGTTATGTAGTTTAATTACATTAAATTGTTACACATCGCTTCAGGTTTACGGTTTAAAGAGAAGACAGATAACTAGCGCTTAGCCCTCAGATTAAATCTACTGAAAATGATTGAAGCTGTGATGTAGAGAGTACATTCTTCTTCTGAGTAAAATCTAACATGTTAAACTTCAAGGCTCAAGGTTTACTCCTTCCTGTGGACCTTTTTGTTTTTATTTTTACACCCATTTCCCCACAAAAATGTTAGCTTTCTAGCTAACATGCTACCGAACAGATTAGTTTAGTTTAGCACAGAATGAATTTTAGCTAACATGAACTTAAAATTGACTTTTCGTCTTTAAATCACAGTATTTTGTCTGAATATGTAAATAGATATATTTTTTGTATGCTTATGTTAATCAATTGTCAGTGAACATATTAACACTAGCTTGCTGCTAGCTGAAGTTCAGTTGGTTAGTTCCACAAGATGGCGCTGTCTGTCTTATTACAAAATTAAACTTAGCAAAGACTTAACTTACCTTCTTTTACGAGCTGGTGTTTCTCTGCTCCGTTCCTTCTGGCCGCTTTCGCGCTCCCTGTATTCCTCGTACATTAATCAGCCCACCTTTTAAATTAACCAATCACAATGCAGCATGTGTGATAGACAGCACTCCTGTCCAATGAAATGTCCAAATACTGAGTCATAGTTCACAGATCACACACTTTTTGCGACAATTTGTGCAACCTCTGAGAGCGACAAGTGGATAAACTTTTAGTAGATTACTTTTACCACAGAGTTAATAATTCATTAGTAGTTATGCTGCATTTGATTGTACTCAGAAGTAGGAAAAATGTATTATTGTGAAGTTTTGAATGAGTGAAAATAGGATTTATATGAATCGGCTATATACCCCAATAAAACTGTTATAAAATAAAAGGTTAATATAGTTTACTAATCATCAGGAAGTAAGTCAGGAAGTAAGTGCAGGAGCACTTTCTTTATTAATAAACAAACAAACAAAACCAAACACAGGGAACGCGGTCTATAAGGAATTAGATACGAGAGTAAACATGAGACTGAAGTCGAGGCAGGAAACAGGACATGGAAATGAGACCGCTAGCATGCTAAACATACATCTACACCGATATCTATTACACTGACATCTACATTACAAACAATAATACTGCGTGAAGTGTGCAGCCACATGTAGGGTTTAAATAGCCAACATAATTAAACTAAACCATGGACCCCTGGGGCAAATCAAAGACAACCTCACACATAACCTAATACTCAAGCAGGAAGAGCATGACCAAAACAAAGTCACGTATCCACTTAGAAACCGCGCCGCAGTGACATCTGCCGGCCGTGTCGTAACATTAATGGTGTTTTTTATCTATACTCTTTATATTAGGTTTATCAAAATTGTTTATTTACACTGTCAGAGGAGTTCAGCCAGGAATTCTTCATTCTCAACATTCCACTGTGGTTTAATAAACTGGACATTGGCCTCTTGCTGGTTTTTGGCAGGTAAATTATTGATTATGATATGCCTGGAACAATGCTGTTGTTCTCTGCTTTTTATGTGAAATCAGTGCACATGTCCAACAATCCATTAATATAAATGTTACATCTGATTTTTAAAATAAATTATCATTATATGCGTCATCTTCATCATCAGCTTTTTAAATAGGAAAAGTTGGACAAATGTATAATTGTTCAATTACTGTAACACTAGTATATGCAAAAAGTTGTAAAACCAACTAGTATGTATTAATTGTGTAAGAGTGTGCCTTTTCTGTCATTTCTAGTGTCACCATCATTGCAGCTCCATTTCTGACACCTGTCAAGCATAAATATTGCTCTTCCATAGAAGTTACATGTGTGTTTGATGGTAGTGGAGTAAGTCTTTATTACACAACCTAGCTAATTTAAGGAAAAAACAACATTTAATGTCTTAGCAAGGTTTTGGTCAACACAGGCCACCAGAACAGTTTCAGTGGGCCTTGGCATAGATTCTCCAATCCTCTGAAGTGAAGAGATGAAAACCAAAAGATTTGTATAGAGAGTGATAGAACGACACTGGTCTACAAAGATTTGGAAAAAAGTAATATGGTCAGATGAGCCATCCCTCTCCATATTCTCAAGTGGTTGAGGTCATCTGTGGCATACACCAAGAGAAAAGGAGAGGCATGAATGCTGCACCCCAATAACTGGGGTCTGCTGGCTCTGGGGAGTTGGCATGTTTGGGTCCTCTTGTCCCCTACTGCAAATCAATACAAAGTTGCTCAGATGAAACATGTCTCTCCTGATGGGAATGGTCTCTTCCAGGATGATAATGCCCATATTGCCCTCACTGAATGGTTTGATGAGTTCACAGTCACCAGACCCCAACCCAGTTGAACACCTATGGGAGATTTTGGACTGATGTGTTAGACAGTGCTCTCCGTCTACATCATCACAATCAAAACACTTGGAATAATGGTGTTCTCCAGTTGAGTTCAGAGACTTGGATAAATCAATGTCAAGTAGCACTGAAGCTGTTCTAGCAGCATGTGGTGACCAAACACCTTACTGAGACACTTTAAGCTGGTTTTTCCTTTGTAGCCTGTCTGTATTTGAAAATAGGATTAAATCATACGCTATAGTATAGTCCATGAAGTAGTGGCAGTTGGAAATGTAATGTAACTGAAAGAGAGAGAGGCATTTTGATTTTGAATATATGATTGATTTTTGATTCAGTTTTCAAATGCTTCTTTGTACTTAGAGAGGTTATTTTTTTGTCTGTTGACATTATTTCAGGGAAATTGCTGCTTCCTAAATTTGAAAATGGCACAGAGGTATGACTAACTCTGGAGGAGAAAAGTCAAGAGCCTGCAAAGTACTCAAAAAGATACTGAAGAAATGTGAGAAGATTCCAGATGTCTTTGTTCTTACATGGACAGCTGTTATTATGTTTTTCTCCCAGCCAAATTTCAGCAGTTGCTTCACTTCTGACAGCATTGTTAAATACTTTCATATAAGTAAGAAATAGTTTTTGTTTCAAATGATAGTTTACTAAGAATATACTTGCCAATTTATTGAGTACACTTGAATAAAAATAATGCAGCATAATTCTGTAGACTGTAATTTATGGTGCTGTTGAATTGTACTGAGTTATATTGAGGTCTTCCTAATATTTTGCACATACAATTTAAATATGCATTATGGTTGAAGTATGGTAACTATTATTTATCTAAATTTTTAGCTAGACACACAAGGAGTGGAGAATGCAGGTAACAACTATTCAAAAATGTAAAACATGTAACTCCATATTGTAATGAAGCGTGATCAATTTTTTACGCAAAGAATTTTGGTTCCAGAGTAATTGGGAAAATGAATATGGTATACTGTAAATTATTCCCTCAGACTACTTCCAATGTCAGCACTGACTATTTTGGTTGAATGTATAATCAAAGAAATGGCTGGTGAGGGCTTGTACAGCAGCACATTCATCTGACAGTTGAAATGTGTAGGAAGGTGCTATATCCCTTTATCCATCCAGGTGTGTCTGCACAGCTGGCTGACATGCTTACTGGACTACCATAATGTCATTTGCACCGTATTCATATAACTGTATAATAAATATTCAGATGTTTCAAAGATGGCATCTGGTCTATTCATATAGTGGCAATGTAAGAAATACCATGTTATAGAGCTTTAAATTGTGGTTGGTAGTAGTAGATTTACACTACTTACTGAGACTTACACTTATATTTTAATTGATTTAATATATTTAAAATTAAATCTTATTGTTTTCTCTCTTTTTTTTTTTTTTTTTTTAATTTTTTTTTTTTTTTTTTTTTTTTTATATTTTAAATATAAACAAAATTAATCACCAACCAAACTACTATTTTTTTTTTTTTTTTTTTTTTTTTTTTTTTTTTATATTTTTTATTAATTATTTTTATTTTTTTTTTTTTTTTTTTTTTTTTTTTTTTTTTGTTTTCTTTTTTATTTCTACTTTTTTACTGAAGGAGTACCTTGTCCTGCTACTCTGGAAGCAGAGGACTTTGTTGATCAGGAAATCCCTGTGATGTTCATAACTCCAATCATACGCTGTCCCAGTGTTATGAATACATAACAGAGACACATCGCACTGGCCTTAATGCAGAATCAGAGAGTGAACTGTCTTTTCACACAGATACATTTCACTTTGTTGAGGAGGGGACTTCAGATGATAACTTGACATTTGATGATGACCTATCATTTGAGGACAGTGTAGAGCTAAACATAGAGGAGGGAACAAAACTCCAAAATTCAACAAACACTGGAGATAGACAACTTTACAGAAATGCACCCATTTCTGTTGCAGAGAGCCTTCTACTCATAATGACCTTTGCATACAGACACAAAATAACAGGAAAAGCGCTAAGTGACTTGCTCACACTAATCACTCTGCACTGCCCCTCTGACATCCAAACTGAATGTCTTCAGAATTTACAGAAATTCCAAAAAAATTTTGATAACTCCTCTTCCTCTTCTTTGCTTTTGCACAAATATTGTAGTGCCTTATGTCTGTTGAGAGCACAGACACCCAGTGTAAATCCTGTGATCAAGGGCTCAACTTCCTATTTCACTGAAATTCCTATTGAAGCACAATTGAAGTCATTGTTTGCAAAGGAATGGGTTGAGGAAAAACTAAAGTTCAGATTTTAATAGCCAGAAAAAAGTGTCATGACAGTATTGAGGAAATATACGATGGAGAAGTTTATCAGAAATTATCAACTGGCAGTGAGCGTCTCAGTGATCTGAGAAACATTTATTTAACTTGGAACACAGATGGCATACCCATTTTCAAGTCCTCAAAGTTTTCTGTTTGGCCTTTTTATTGTGTCATAAATGAGTTAAGTTTTGTCCCATGCACAGAGCGAGAAAACATGATATTTGCAGGTCTTTGATTCGGGGACTCAAAGCCATCATTGTTGACATTCCTTGAGCCACTGTGTGACACTCTGAACAAAATTGAAAGAGATGGAATTTCTGTTCAGTTTGCAGGAGCTCAAGAACCTTTCATAAGCAAAGTTTTTAGCATTGCCAGAACATGTGATTTGCCAGCAAAAACATTGGTCCTTAATTGTGTTCAGAACGCACTTTTAGTATGGTCAGCTCAATCATTGAAGTAGACAAATGGATGACAGAAATTCAACAACCATTTTTGCTTAGATTCCCTCGCTCTGTGGCTTCTCACAGAATGTTCTTTAAAGCATCTGCGTATCAGTCCATTTTATTGTTTTCTCTTGTGGAACAGTTTCTTGGTCAGAGATTACAAAACAATGTTGTGAAGACATGACAGAGCTCAAATAGGGAAAACTGTTTACGCTTCAAAGCAGTATGTCAAAGCTAAACGAAGGAACAATTATACAGTGTTATTCTGTGATGGGATGCATATCAAATATGACCAGATTGAATTACTGTGTTCTTACAAAGAAATTAGTGAATGTCCAAATGAGATCAAATTTGCATTTGTGAATAAATTCTCAGTTGCAGAAATAAATCCTCTACAGGATTCTCTGACCGATGGGACATGTTTTCACATTGTCAGCTTACTCGAAGTTCCTGTAAAAAGGACAGTAGTTGCACCTGAAAGTATTTTGGGAAAGCTGATGTTTATTGATTTGTCCTCTATGCCTGGCATTGTGTTTGTTGCACATTTCCCCAACAGACTTGAAAGGGACTGAACATATTTTGAAGTCAAATAGAGGTCATATTCTGAACAGAAAAGCCCATGATTTTTTCAACTAGTTGAAATTTCTTAATGAAAATTAGAAGTCTAAGTTGATGGACATATATTACATACAAATACTAGTGATCTCAGACACTATTACGTTCATTACGTCACCGCGCCACGCCATCCGACATCATTCCAGATTTTCACGTTTCAACATACAGTTGGTCTTTGTTATGGTACCGTATACAGTTTTGGGTGTTTTTGTTTAATTTTTTACGAACACTTAAAGTGCAGTTAATTATTAGTCATGCTGTACTTGCAAATAGACGACTGCTTGAAGACGTGGGGTGCATCTCAAATCGCATACTTACGTACTATATGTAGTGGAGATACATGTATTTTTCCCACCAACTACAAGCCTATAGTAGGAAAGTATGCTGTTTGGGACACAGCCGAACTCTCTTGTTTGCCGTAAAATGTAAAACTGTGTGATCGTGTCCTGTCGCAAAATGCGGTGAAAAAACTCACACGATGTTCATAATGTGATTAAGATGTTTACATGTCTGTAATGCATGTCCATAATATGAGTAAAACAAGAGTAATCCACCTGTCTTAATTCTATTAGAGCTTAATTAGATTATGACCTTAATTAGATTAAGGTTGCTGTTTACAAGGTAGTTTCTTAATCAAATTATGGTCTTAATTAGATTAAGAGTGGATTATTGTTGTCCATGTAAACGTAGTCAGAGTGGTCTTTTTATATTTATTGTCACACTAAAATGTCACTTTTGGGCCCTGCATGAGCAGATAAAAACATCTGAATATACTACATTTACACCAGTTATGAGTGATTGTCTGATTAACTGATTATCATCCTTGTTACTAATAAGCTTTTTTCCCAATGTCTGTGTCCTATTTAAGAGCAAGTAATATCGTTAGATTGTTGATGTTGAAATATCCAGTGAATAATATTGTTATATTTGCTTTTGTCTGCATTATGTAACCCCATTTTTCAAAATGTAAATATCAAAACATATTTAAAATTTCTTGGAAGTTTGTTTTTGTCATGGACAAGCATATAAAATCCATTACAATGAGGACCATGTATTTGGGTTTCTTTATTATTATTATTTTTAAAGAAACCATTAAGTTTGGATGAGAAAGTGTTGGAGTGTTTGAGATCTTTATTTGTGTTGTCTGAGCTCAACATGAGATGCATGAATTAGACTGGGATGAGAGTAGTTTGAGATCATAGAGAGAGCTCTCTGGTTTCTCTGCCTGAGATCAGAAAGACGCACCAAACTTGAGACAATCTGAGAATTATTTGAGAGCTTGATGAGAGCTATTTTGAAACTTAAAAGGAGTTTTGTGTGGCTTTTTCTCCAGGAGAAAAAAAAAAGAGAAACAGGAGATATAAGCAATAATCTCATTTTGGTTTCACACAGACCTCATTGTTGTCTAGGAGAAATACATTAGATGTTTTTGAGAGCTCTTTTCTAATTTTCTTTTCCTCTGGGAGGTAACAAGCAAAACCTGGTATGGATTTTCAGAGAGATATTTCCTTCTTCAAATATTGTATAATTCTCATCTCTGTGTGAACATTTTGACTAACCATACCATTAAATCATTTATAGATATGTAGCAATGGCAGATACACACAATTTTGGTGTGCTAGCTAACTTGCAAACATATGGATATTTGACAGTTTCATAGGCTAAATAAATATTTTAACAACACAATTGTTGATCAAAAACAGCAAAAAATTTCATGGGCTGAAATACCTACGATATTCAGATTCCTACCTCAAATACAAAATGGTATATTTTATATCTATACATTCGTGTGCTCAAGAGCAACTGAATGCTGTGTCGTAACTGCCCTCACCTCAGGACGCAAGGTGTTCTTCCACTGAGGGTTATGGAATATCTCTCTCAATTTCTATATAAACTTTTGGGACATTTTAAAGATCCATTTTTTCTTAAATTAAAAGAACCAACAGATAATATGACATCCTTAAATTTGGAATCTCTTTATTAAAATTCTAATAGTTCAATCTCTTTACCAGGAGGTACCTCACCCCGATTTATCATCAAACGTGGGGTTAAACAAGTCCCTATTTCTCCATTTCTCTTTGTAATGGCTACAGAAATGATTTCTATTTTAATGGCAAATTCAAACATAGCTCCATTAAAGGTACTTGGGCAACCAGTAATCACCAGCCAGTTAGCAGATGATACAACCATTTCTATGAAGCAGCTAACGGAAATTCCCAAGATATTACATATAATTCACATTTTCTCCAAAGCCTCTGTTCTAAAGTTAAATTTGAATAAGTGTGAGCTAATTCCAGTTCCCTTTCAAAGGGAACTTCGACGTTGCATTTAGCAGTATGGGAACGCCTTGTGCGCGTGACCGGTATCTGAAGCTTGTGTAAAATCATGCCTCTACTTATAGGTCTGCCATGATCAGGTGACGTGGCAATTAAGCGCGTCGCATGATATATATATGGCACCTGTGAACCACGCCGCAACCCTCCATTATCTTCAGCGAGACTGCATGTCTGTTGTTTGTGTGACAAAAACGCTTCATTTCTACTCGATATTTTCTCAAAATCTCTTAACTTTTCTATCCCTTTTTAAAGAAAAGGAGAGGTAAGTAATGAGCGAGAAAGAGTTCAAGAAGTGTGTAACGGGCTCCCGTTTCATCACGGGGGAAAAGTGCACACTTTCTGGGTGAAGTGTTAGTGGTGTAGTATGCGATGGCAACCTCGAGAGGCTGCGCATGGTAACGCTACATTAAGCAGCTCGACTCACGCTCAACCAAAAAAAAACGGAAGCCGAGCGAGTCGAGTCTCAAAGCCTCGCGGATCTGTGCCGGCCGCTGCCGAGGCAGTCAACCGTCTCAGGTTCGGGGGATCTCTTAAATCCGGAAGAGGAGCTGGAGACAAGCGCTGCTCTATCTCTTACTCTGTCTACCGGGTTCAGCTCTCTGCTGGATTTTGGAGTTGTGACTCCTCTTCCCGCTATGGAAAGCCAAAGGGGTAATAATCCCTCTCTGACTCCGAAGAGTTAGAAAGATGTGTTAAAAACTGAGAGCCGCGTATAAAGAGCTGCTTGAAGTATTACCTAGTGAAAGTAAATACTTCACACTGCAGAAACTCCCCTGTCTTCCGGAAATTATGACAAAATCTCAAACTTCCGGGGGAAAACCATGCTTAAGCCATAGTCATAACCCAACGATGTTGGATTATTCGGCCATTGTGGGAATGAATGGCATGGCTATTTAGCTGCCCGAGGTGGAGGAGGCGCTTAGCTAGCTCTCTCCACCGACGCGGTACGGACCCGGGCGCTTGCATCCAAGGTGGAAAAAGCATTGGTGGGAAAGCCTATGCAGTAATAGTCTTGCTTGTGGGTCACTGCAGACAATGACAGGGTTGCAGGCCTACCAAGCAGACCTGCTGAGTGAGCTCGACATATGGTGAGCGGTCCTGAGGGGCTGTGGAGGGATGTATCTGGGGACATGAGGTTGTTAGGGCAGGTAGCCCCCAGTGCTACTGTAGGGCCTCCCCTAGCCAAGGTGGTCCCCAAGTTTTCGTGTTCCCTGGTCAGCAAGCTGTCACAGGGCAACGAAAATCTGATGCTTCTCTCCAATAGAATGTGGAATAGCTAACGTCACTAGAAGACCATCGGGCAGTGTGCAAGCTACGACCAAATGTGTCTCCATGGGTTCTGTCTACCATAGAAAGCGTTAGCGGGTCCAGTTATAGCTCGAACCCCCCCGCCCCACCCCGTTCTCAGGTGTGCTCACCACAGAAGTCAGCATAGACCAGAGCCCGACGTTAGCGCAGGAAGTAAGCTCCCTTTTGGACAATGGGGTCCTGAAACATGTACCCTGTTCCCTCAGGGAGGGAGGTTTACAGCCTTTGTTTCCTGTTCCGCAAAAAAGTGGGAATATGCGGCCAATTTTAGATCTGCATCATCTGAACCGTACTCTTCGGACATACAGGTTCAGAGGCTGATGTTCAAACTTATCGTGCCACAGATCCAGTTCGAGAACTGGTTTGTGGCGATAGATCTAAAAGGTGCGTGTTTCCGCATAGGAATATTGCTAGCTTTATCCCCTCTCACCTTCACAAAGTGCATGGATGTCACTCTGGGTCCATTGGGACTCCAGGGCATCTGTGTACCAAACTACCTGGACGACTGGTTAATTCTAGCACGATCCAGGGTGCTGGTGGTTCAACATTGAGATGTTGCTCTCGCCCACGTGAAGAGCTTGGGGCTCAGGTTGAATCTCAGAAAAGTTGGCTTTCCCCGGTGCAGTGGACAACTTTTCTAGGGGTTATAGGATTCTACTACGATGAGGGCGTTTCTATCTCCAACAGGCGTAGTGTCAATCCTATCAACACAGCTAGATAAAGCTGTATCTTGGGAGCCTAGGGTGGAGTCCACACATGGGGCTGAGGTCACATCTGTATGCTGCTCCCCCCATCGCTGCTCCCACTAGCTCTAGCGAGAGTTCGCCAGATAGTCTGCTAGTAGCACCCTTTTGGCAGCTCGAACATGGTTCTGAGAGATAATATCTCTGTGAGATGGCACTCCTTGGGAGATTCCTGTCCGCAGGGATCCAATGTAGACCCAGTAACTGTGCAATAGCTACAGTCCTGGAGCTCCTACAATAACATTTCTCAGCGGGGTGAGCTCCTTCTAAAATCAGGGTCATGTGGCCGCCATTTCGGCCAGCCACGCCATGTTGAGGGAGCCTCTGTGGGGCAACATCCTCTAATTTCGAGCTTCATGCGTGGTCTCAGACGGCTGAGGCCCATCTGCAGGCCGCGCATACCTTTCTGGGACCTTCTATGGCCCTGGAAGGTCTGTCGGCTGCTCCATTCGAGCCCCTAGAGCGGATCTACTGTCTCAAGCTGGAGGGCTGATTTATCACGAGCCAGAACTCGTCAACTGTGGGTCTGGCCCCTGAGGGGCACCAGCTCATAGATTCGGGTCTCACAACTAGATTGTTGAAACCTTGTTAAAAGCTAGAGCACCATCCACAAGGAAAGCGTATGCACTCAAGTGGCAGCTTTGTCTTGTGGTGTGCGGAATGTCAGCTAGACCCAGTGAACTGCGCATTAGCTACGGTCCTGGAGTTCTTTCTGAACATTTCTCAGTGGGCTGGGCTCCTTCTACAATCAGGGTTACTTGGCCGCTGTTTCAGCCAGCCATGACCCGGTTGATGGAGTCTCTGTGGGGCAACATCCTCTACCTTTGAGGCTCATGTGTGGTGTCAGACGGCTGCGGCCCATCTGCAGGCCACACATACCTTCATGGGACCTTCTATCGTTCTGGAAGGTCTGTCAGCTGCCCCATCCGAGCCCCTGGAGTGGATCCCTTCCACAAGAAAATCATATGCACTCAAGTGTCAGCTTTTTGTCTTGTGGCATGAGGAACGTCACCTAGACCCAGTGAACGGCGCAATTGCTACAGTCCTGGAGTTCTTACAGAACATTTCCCAGTGGGCTGGGCTCCTTCTACAATCAGGGTACTTGGCCGCCGTTTCGGCCAGCCATGACCCTGTTGATGGAGCCTCTGTGGGGCAACATCCTCTAACTTTAAGGTTCATGCGTGGTGTCAGACGGCTGCGGCCCATCTGCAGGCCGCGCATACCTTCCTGGGACCTCCTGTGGTCCTGGAAGGTCTGTCAGGGATCCCATTCGAGCCCGTAGGGTGGATCCACCGTCTCAAAAGCCGCAGGGTTGATTTATCATCCTTGGCAAGAACTAAGGAAGCTGTGGGTCTGGCCCCTGAGGGGCACCAGCTCATAGATTCTGGTCGCACAACTGAGGTGGTAGAGACCATGTTAAACGCTAGAGCACCATCTACAAGGAAATTGTATGCGCTCAAGTGGCGCCTTTTTGTCTGGTGGTGTGAGGAACGTCAGCTACACCCAGTGAACTGCGCAATAGCTACAGTCCTGGAGTTCTGACGAGAACGTTTCTCAGCGGGTTGGCTCCTTCTACTATCGGGGTTACGTGGCCGCCATTTTGGCCAGCCCTGCCCCTGTTGATGGAGCCACTATGGGGCAACGTCCTCTAACTTCGAGGTTCATGCGTGGTGTCAGATGGCTGAGGCCCATCTGCAGGCCATGCATACCTTCCTGGGACCTTGCTGTGGTCTTGGAAGGTCTGTCAGGGACCCCATTTGAGCCCTTAGAGTCAGCCTCTGAGAAGCTCTGACTCTAAAGGTAGCTCTTTTACAGGTTCTGACATCTCTCAAGCGAGTGGGAGGTCTACAAGCTCTCCCTGTTGCCCCTCCTGCATTGACTTTACCCCTAGATAAGCCAAGTCCTTCCTGTATCCTAGGCCGGATTATATTCCTAAAGTGCCTACATTGGCTGCCCACCCTGTGGTGTTGCAGGCTTTCTGCCCTCCTCTGACCTTCACACGAGAACAAGAGAGGAGGCACCCGCTGTGTCCAGTAAGCGCTCTCTATACTTACGTCCACCGCTCCAGCCAGTGGCGTAAGTCAGAGCAGCTAATAGTCTGCTTTGGCAGCGACAGGGTAAGTGATGCTGTGTCAAAGCAGTGCATCTCTACTTGGATTGTTGAAGGCTTTGTCCAAAGGGGTATCCTTGCAGGATGTGTGTGCGGCTGCAGGGTGGTCCATGCCTCACATGGTCATTTGTTATTACAGCCTGGATATTCATTTCTCCCCCAGGCTCGAGTGTCCTGCAGTGACCTTCGGTTGGGTTTTTGTTTTTTTGAACAGGCCGTACACCTCGGTATGACGGAGTGGGTATCCCGTTCCCATACTGCTAAATGCAACGTCGAAGTTCCCTTTGAAGGGGAACGTCGAGGTTACGCATGTAACCCTGTTCCCTGAGAAGGGAACGAGACGTTGCATAGCGTTGTCATACCGGGGCTAGCCTGTGAATTGCGTCTTCGCTTCAGATAATAGAGGCTGGCGGCGTGGTTCACAGGTGCCATATATATATATCTGCGACGTGCTTAATTGCCACGTCACCTGATCATGGCAGGCCTATAAGTAGAGGCATGATTTTACACAAGCTTCAGATACCGGTCACGCGCACAAGGCGTTCCCATACTGCTAAATGCAGCGTTCCCTTCTCAGGGAACAGGGTTACATGCGTAACCCCGACGTTCAGCAAAGACACTTAACAGAAGCTTACAGCATCCCTATAAAATTCACAGTTAAATACTTGGGCATGTATATATCCAAATATTCAATTGATATTAGCTTACTGGGTAGAATGTTTGAACTAAAATGGAAAGCACACTGCATACTCAAACTAGAGCTATTAAAAAGATCAATCAGGTTAATTTTGATTATATCTGGATCAGAGAAATTCTTTAAATTAAGAGAGCAGAGATGACCAAAGAATTTAAAGGTGGAGGATAAACAGGATATCGGTTAAAATCTAAATCTAAACAACAAACAACTTCTGGTTCCATATTCCCAGAGAAATATTCAAAAAATTGAGAGGGATCAAATTTTTACTTAGATATGATTTCAATATTCAATGTTTATTGATTAAATTATCGCAGCTTCACCAGCAGGTCATGTTATATTGGAACCAGGTGCACCTCCAGGATTATTTTCAATGCTGTAATTACAAAACTAAAAGATTGGAGATGCCCACTTTGAAGATAAAACCTTTCGTAGCATGTGAAAATGTGATGTTATATTTTTACTGTTTATGGTTGTACAACAGAATCACATAAAATTCACCATTAAATATTGTTCATTTACACACATGCACACACACACACACACACACACACACACACACACACACACACACACACACACACACACACAGCCCTTCCTGCTCTGCAGAATAAACCAGATAAACCAGTTAGATGGTGTCAGTAAAAGTAAAAATAGGAAGCTCCATTTTGTGTCGAGGGGAAAATAAACCATTTTAGGAGAAAAAAAAACACAGTGAGTATCTAAATCTAAAGCTATAATATATAAACACACTGAATGTACACCAGATGCAGAAGAGTGTTGTGGGTTTGTACTGAAGTTTGAATGTACACAGGTTGTTTTATGACTTGATAGCGTGACTATTTCCTGTAAGTGAACTCTGTGCTGATACAGGGTTTGATTTAACACACTGATGTTGGAGTGAAGTAACGGTGGGTCCTACTGTAATCTGGAGAAGGAGACACGACCTCCAACATGAGTGTGTCTGGAGAACAGGACTTAAAGAAAGACGAGAGGTGAGTTAATTTTACATTCACCAGCAATAAATACACACCGTCTCATGGGAACAGATCTGTATCTCTAAACACTCACTAGTTTACAGAGGAACTAAACTTTGGTTTAAGGTGTTTAATAGCAATGAATATATCACTGATCTGATCTAAGAACAGTTTAGAGAAATCATTCACTGAGAGAAGAGTAAAAAGGACTGTGTAATGTGGAGGAGAAGAGCAGTGTAGCTTTGACTCAGTGAACTCTACAGGCTTTAAGACCCAGCTGAGTCAGTTATCTTTGACTGGGACTCCTGACATCAGTGTAATTCCTGAGGGATGGGGCGTGTCTCCTGTTTGAATAAGTGTGCAGACTGTAGCTGAATTAAAAACATGGAATTATTGGTGATTAATGATGAACACATTGTGTAACAGTGCTGAGACAGCAGAGTATTAATTATTGCTGATATTTCTGTTCTAATTACAGAATGATGGAGGAAAAGAGATCAGACTCACCAGAACCCAGCTGTGTGTCCATGAAGAGTGAGGAGTCAATGGGACATCCATTTAACTTCAGAGACGGAGCCAGTTCTCCTGATGTGAGGTCAGTACAGTGAGGTGTTTTACAGCAGTGTTCCACCTGATCAAACTCACTGGTCTCATTATGAAGCCCTTCATGATCTTTATCAGGTGTTGAAGCAGTAAAACACTAAAGTGTGCAGTGCTGCAGCTGTCGGACTGGCAGTGAGGAAAACTGCTTTAAGAGTTCAGTTCAGCCTGCAGTCGCTGAGCTGGAGGGTCTGTGGTGCTACACAACAACATTTACACCTGGGACATTAATGACTAGATCACTATTTTATTCATAAACATGTTAGTGTCAGTGAGGAAACCCTGAAATCAGTGTATTGTGTTAAGAGGATAGTGTTAAATATCTGTCTCTGTATGTATTAGTGTGTTGTGCAGCTATGAATACATATAGTCTATATTACATCATGTGTTTTATTTGTTCACAGACCACAAAAGAAGAAATCAAACATCAGCAGAAATCAGCTGGACTCCATATTCAAGGTGTGTGTGTCTTTTTAATGTGTGTAACTTGTGTGTGAGTAGGTTACAGGTTTTTTATTTAAGATAATGACGGTTCACTGGTTCATCGATGTGAAGCAGCATTATGGGTAATCAGGCAGAATTTCAGTTGTAACTGCGGTAATAGAAAGAGACCTTTCTTCTTTTTATAAAATAAAAGCATCTCTCATTGTGTAACATTATAATATTTAGATGTGTTCCTGTGTGTTTCTAACCAGGAGTTGGAACACAAAGTCATCACTCTGATAAAGAATGAGCTGAAAAGGTTTAGGAAGCTCCTGAGTCTAGATTACCCAGCATGCACTGAGAGGGAGGTGGAGGATGAGGAGGATCTGCAGAGTGTCAGTGAGGGAGCGCTAAAGATCACACTGCATGTCCTGAAGAACATGAACCACACAGATCTCGCTAACACACTGCACAACAGTAAGAGCTCTGAGTCATGGCTTTATTCCATCAGGTTCACTTTAGAGAGAGGAAATAGTTTTAGATATGAACACTTTTAGTTTGAAATTTGAGTTTAGTATCATGTACATCTGGTGCTTTTCTGTTCTGTTCGTGGTCCAGTTTTTGATTACTCTGTAAAGTGGTCCTGTTCCTTCAAGAATATTTAGTCCATGAATCAGGAATGAACAGCAGCATTTGAAAGAATTTTACATTTTATATTGTGCTCAGTGATTTCACATTAAAACATGTTATTACTTTGTTTTTTAGAACTCGCCTCTGTGTATCAGACAGAGCTGAAATCCAGCCTGAGAGAGAAGGTTATAAGAATTAATGAAGGAATCTCACATCATGGAAGCTCAACACTTCTGAATGAGATCTATACAGATCTCTACATCACAGAGGGTTGGAGTGGACATGTCAATAATGAACATGAAGTGAGGCAGATTGAGACAGCGTCCAGGAGACCAGCAACACAGGAGACACCCATCAAGTGTAACGAGCTCTTTAAAGACAAGTCTATTAGAAAAGTGCTGACTAAAGGAGTTGCTGGAATTGGAAAAACAGTCTCTGTGCAGAAGTTCATTCTGGACTGGGCTGAAGGAGAAGCAAATCAGGACGTCACCTTCATGTTTCCACTTCCCTTTAGAGAGCTGAATCTGATGAAGCAGAGAAATCTCAGTTTGATGGAGCTTCTTCATCACTTTTTCCCAGAAATGAGAAAACTAGAATTACTAGACTCCTACACAGTGGTGTTGATCTTTGATGGTCTGGATGAGTGTCGACTTCCTCTAAATTTCCAGAAGAATGAGAGATTGTGTGATGTGACAGAGTCAGCCTCGGTGGATGTGCTGCTGACAAACCTCATCAAGGGGAATCTGCTTCCCTCTGCTCTCCTCTGGATAACCTCTCGACCAGGAGCAGCCAATCAGATCCCTCCTGAGTATGTAGACCAGGTAACAGAGGTACGAGGCTTCAGTGATCTTCAGAAAGAGGAGTACTTCAGGAAGAGGATCAGTGATCAGAGCCTGGCCAATAAAATCATCTCACACATGAAGTCTTCAAGGAGCATCTACATCATGTGCCACATTCCAGTCTTCTGCTGGATCTCAGCCACTGTTCTAGAGAGAATATTGGGTGAAGCAGAGAGTGGAGAGGTCCCCAAGACTCTGACTCAAATGTTCACACACTTCCTGATCTTTCAGATCAAACACAAGGACCAAAAGTACCATCAGAAATGTGACCCTGATCCTCAGCAGACCAGAGAGAGTATCATGGCACTGGGGAAGCTGGCTTTCCAACAGCTGGAGAAAGGAAACCTGATCTTCTATGAGGAAGACCTGAGAGAGTGTGGAATTGATGTTGGAGAAGTTGCAGTGTACTCAGGAGTGTGTACCCAAATCTTCAGAGAGGAGTTTGGGCTTCACCTGGGAAAGGTGTTCAGCTTTGTACACCTGAGTGTTCAGGAGTTTCTGGCTGCTTTATACGCATTTGTCTGCTTTATTTTAAGAAAGACAAATGTGTTAGTGGAGCAACGCACTGGACGTTTCCATTTCTTCAACAAGTCAACCATGTCTGATCTCCTCAGGATTGCAGTGGACAAGGCCTTACAGAGTGAGAATGGACACCTGGACCTGTTCCTCCGATTTCTTCTGGGTCTCTCACTGGAGTCCAATCAGACTCTCTTACGAGGCTTAATGCCACAGACAGGAAGCAGCTCTCACAGCAAACGGGAAACAGTCAAGTACATCAAGGAGAAGATCAGGGAGAATCCATCTCCAGAGAAATCCATCAATCTGTTCCACTGCCTGAATGAACTGAATGATCATTCTCTAGAGCAGGAAGTACAGACTTACCTGAACAGAGCAGTTGACAGTCGTCTCAGTGGAACCAGACTCTCTCCTGCTCAGTGGTCAGCGCTGGTGTTTGTGTTACTGAACTCAGATCAGGAGCTGGATGAGTTTGATTTGAGGAAATATGACCGATCAAAGGAATGTCTTGTGAAGCTGCTGTCAGTGGTCAAAGCCTCCAGAAAAGCTGAGTGAGTATTTTTATTTATAAATGTATTACTGCATGGTTTGTTATTTTAATGTAACACTGAACTGCACTGTTTGGATTAATGCTTGTTAATAGTTAATCTAATCATTTTTAAACAAACCTCTGGTACTGTTACAGAAGATTGTTTCACTTTTGATACCAACACGTTACGTCTGCACTGAGATCTGGGCCATATGGACAAAACCTTATATCACCATTTATTAACTTTTCTCTAAAACTGATGAAAATGATCTCTACAAAATAACTGCATGTATTCATGACTACTTTTTGATCATTCTGTGAACTAAACACCAGTGAAAGGCACTTTTTCTTTTCTCCGTTTACTTGAAAAAGACATTGAACAGAACTTCACAATTGAGAACACGAAAAACATAACACTGTCACCATGGGAACAATATGGAATAGAATATGTGACATTGTGTGTGTGTGTGTGTGTGTGTGTGTGTGTGTGTGTGAGAGAGAGAGTGTTAAAGGTACAGGAGCAGTCTGGCTGTGCAGCTACAGTACATATTAATTTATTTTAGACATGTTAAAGCTCACACATCTGATGTTATTTTTATTTATGCTATGCTAACAGAAAGAATGAGTTAATATTACCTGTCTTACATTTTATTGTCTGTTTCTGTTCTGTTTCAACAACAAAATATTTCCAAACAAAGCCACAGCACGTCCTGCTCCTTTTTGTTCAAACAGAGATTTCTCATTTATTTTATTTATTTTTGTTGGAGACCATTTAACACATACTTTCATTAAAAAATGGTTTCAAGTTTCAATTATAATAAAGCATTTGTTAATAATAATAATAATAATAATAATAATAATAATAGTACTGATGTAGTGTCCTGTCCTCTGATTTCTGTGTGTAAGAGAAACACACTCACATTTCTGTTACATGGTAAACTTTAGCTGGATTATGACTGTGTTTGTGTGTTTGAGATCAGAGTTCTGATATTTCATCATTTCTCTTCCAGGCTGTGTGTGTGTAATCTGACAGAGGAAAGCTGTAGAGTTCTGTCCTCAGTTCTCAGCTCAAACTCCTCCAGACTGAGAGAACTGAACCTGAGTCACAATAACCTGCAGGATTCAGGAGTGAAGCTGCTCTCTGCTGGACTGGAGAATCCACACTGTACACTGGAGATACTGAGGCACACACACACACACACACACACACACACACACACACACACCCCAACAACAGTAACAGTTTCTCAGAGGCTGAGAAAATCAAATGTGTAATCAGCACAACCAAACCTTTTCAGACTTTTTTGTGTGTGAAATTACACATTGTGTAACAGAGTTCATGCTACTGCCATTTGTTTCCATTTTGTGCCATTTGTACGTTCAAAAAAAAAGAGAGGTTTGCTATTTCTAGAAGTCTGCAATTTGTAAAGGCTTTATGTCATTTAGAGATTTTTTGTGCCATTTTGGAGAGGTTTTTACCTGTGTTTGGATAACCTTACACACGATTTTAGTGGTTAGAGATAACTTCCTCTTATTTTGGTGTTCATGGACAAGTACTTGGGGCATCTTCGAGACCAGGAATGGGGTTGATATCAACATTTGCTGTGAAGATATAACAATTGTGTTAAAAATGAAAAAAAAAAAAAATATATATATATATATATATATATATATATATATATATATATATATATATATATATATATATATATATATATATATATATATATATATATATATATATATATATAATAAAAATATAAAAAATAAAATAATAAAAAGAAAATTCTGAATATATTTCCACAGGTAGGCTAGGTAAACGAAGGAATACTTGAAATAACTGCTAATTTTTAAAGTCTTCAGTATCTACTGAGTCATTATCCACTACTGTGTTTTGTGAGATCACAAAACAAATCACTGCTGAACTCAGGTATGTGTTCATACCTGCCGGTGGAATGACCGCAAGTGTCGGGGCTTAAGGGGTTAATAACATGCCAATATTAGTTTATTGTTTATACACAGACTGTTCATTTTATATTTTTATCCTGACATTAGAACCTTGTATTCAGGTAAACACTTTATTTCCCACCTGATGGAAACACAGATAAATAAATCAGATAAATAAAATAAATAAATCTAACACTTCATCATTTCTCTTCTAGGCTGCGGAGGTGTAATATGACAGAGGAAAGCTGTAGAGTTCTGTCCTCAGTTCTCAGCTCAAACTCCTCCAGACTGAGAGAACTGGACCTGAGTAAGAATAACCTGCAGGATTCAGGAGTGAAGCTGCTCTCTGCTGGACTGGAGAATCCACACTGTACACTGGAGATACTGAGGTACACACACACACACACACACACACACACACACACAAACACACACACACACACACAACACACACACACACACACACATACACACACACACACCAACAACAGTAATAATAACAACAACAACAACAACAATAATAATAATAATAATAATAATAATAATAATAATAATAACTTTATATAGCACATTTCATACATAAAATGCAGCTCAAAGTGCTTCACAGTTGAAAATAAAATAAAATGACAAATATAATATTAAAGCAGACCTATTTTAAAGCCTTTTTACAAGATGTAATATAAGTCTCAGGTGTCCACAGAATGTGTCTGTGAAGTTTCAGCCCAAAATACCCCACAGATCTTATACCCTGCTGTAAATGCCCCTTTTTGGGTGGAAGCAAAAACAGGCTGTTTTGGTGTGTGTCTCTTTAAATGCAAATGAGCTGCTGCGCATCGCCCCCCTTTCCCCGTTCCCCTCTCTACGCCTACTGGTATCTCGATCGCTCTAAAAAAATCGATTTCCATTATATTGTATATAATTTGCGGCCGTCAGAGAGCCGCTATCAGTATATGGGAGACTCCCGGAACTTCTGGGAGAGGTGGGATATCTGTTTATGATGTTATTTATTTGTTATCTTTCTTTTCTTGTTACACATGACGCGGACTCGACTGTACTCAGAAAAATTACAGATTCCAAAATGTCCGAGTGCATATCAAGTTTGAGTACAAATTTACTTGAGTGTGTGACAAGTCCGAATTCGCTCATAATTCGACTCGAGTACCCCAACTCCAATATAATTCACCCTCCCACAATTACTGCAGGTCCGTCAGTCCCCCGCCATGCCTCCTTCAGCCTTTAATTGATTTTAACTCTTAATTCTTGCCTATGTGTGGCTTTTTTTGAGCGTTCGGGTACCCAGAGAGTCCCAATGAACACACACTGACACATATGCTGTTCACAGAGAGTTCTCAGTTAATTATTGCAAAACAGGAGTTATTTATACACGGAGATAAGAAGCAGTTTTCTACTAGTGCAGGTACCAGACAGATTTAGACAAAACACACAGCACATAGTGATAATACAAAACAAGTCATGTGTCATGCTGATACAAAAATACATGTGTCAGCTACAGTGAGGGAAAGAAGTATTTGATCCCCTGCTGATTTTGTACGTTTGCCCACTGACAAAGAAATGATCAGTCTATAATTTTAATGGTAGGTTTATTTGAACAGTGAGACACAGAATAACAACAAAAAAATCCAGAAAAACGCATGTCAAAAATGTTATCAATTGATTTGCATTTTTATGAGTAAAATAAGTATTTGACCCCCTCTCAATCAGAAAGATTTCTGGCTTCCAGGTGTCTTTTATACAGGTTGCGAGCTGATATTAGGAGCACACTCTTAATGGGAGTGCTCCTAATCTCAGCTTGTTACCTGTATAAAAAAGACACCTGTCCACAGAAGCAATCAATCAATCAGATTCCAAACTCTCCACCATGCCCAAGACCAAAGAGCTCTCCAAGGATGTCAGGGACAGGATTGTAGACCTACACATGTCTGGAATGGGCTGCAAGACCATTGTCTTGGTGAGAAGGTGACAACAGTTGGTGAGATTATTCGCAAATGGATGAAACACAAAGGAACCTTCAATCTCAATCGGCCTGGGGCTCCATGCAAGATCTCACCTCGTGGAGTTGCAGTGATCATGTAACACTACGCCGTGAAGGACTGAAATCCTGCAGTGCCCGCAAGGTCCCCCTGCTCAAGAAAGCACATATACATGCCCGTCTGAAGTTTGCCAATGAACATCTGAATGATTCAGAGGACAACTGGGTGAAAGTGTTGTGGTCAGATGTGACCAAAATTGAGCTCTTTGGCTTCAACTCAACTCGCCGTGTTTGGAGGAGGAGCAATGACCCCAAGAACACCATCCCCACCGTCAAACATGGAGGTGGAAACATTATGCTTTGGGGGTGTTTTTCTGCTAAGGGGACAGGACAACTTCACCACATCAAAGGGACAATGGACGGGGCCATGTACCGTCAAATCTTGGGTGAGAGCCTCCTTCCCTCAGCCAGGGCATTGAAAATAGGTCATGGATGGGTATTCCAGCATGACAATGACCCAAAACACATGGCCAAGGCAACAAAGGTGTGGCTCAAGAAGAAGCACATTAAGGTCCTGGAGTGGCCTAGCCAGTCTCCAGACCTTAATCCCATAGAAAATCTGTGGAGGGAGCTGAAGGTTTGAGTTGCGAAACGTCAGCCTCGAAATCTTAATGACTTGGAGAAGATCTGCAAAAGAGGAGTGGGACAAAATCCCTCCTGAGATGTGTGCAAACCTGGTGGCCAACTACAAGAAACGTCTGACCTTTGTGATTGCCAAGAAGGGTTTTGCCACCAAGTACTAAGTCATGTTTTGCAGAGGGGTCAAATACTTATTTCCCTCATTAAAATGCAAATCAATTTATCACATTTTTTGACACGCGTTTTTCTGGATTTTTTTGTTGTTATTCTGTCTCTCACTGTTCAAATAAATCTACCATTAAAATTATAGACTGATCATTGCAGTATGATCAGTTTATTCAAAGAGGTAATTAAGTGAATACATTCATCATAGGTATTTGAGAATTTGCTTCAACTGCCCTCTTTTATTCTAGCGTACCGCAGAATAATCCAAAAGGAATTCTCTAAAGTCAAAGGTTAACATCACCCTTCCATAGAACAGTCATGATAGGTCTGTGAGAACACATCTGAGGCCACTAAATCCGCGGCATCATGGTCATGAATATAAATGTCAATCGGGGCCGAATGGGTCGGGTAGGGACCAGAATTGGAATGGCCAACTGGCATAGAGCTAAAAAGAGCTGTAGTTACAGAATCTTGAATTTTTCGCCAGGGTTAATCAATTTAGGGGGTCTAACGAGTTCATCACAATGATAGGGAGAAAGAGCACCCATATACACAGATGTCATGCCATCCTTTCCTATAGGATAAGGGGCGATGATCTCTGATAATTCACGCTAAAAACACACGGCGAATTTATTACCCTTAGGTAAACGGACAGATTGATGAAAGGTCAGCGGTATCTGAGGGGTTTTTAAAAGATCCTTCCTCTTGACAGGAGTACAGGGGGACCAGACAATCAGTAGGCCAATTCATTTCACGGTCAGCAAGATCATAGGGGAGGCAGATTCAGTCATAAAATTTGGCACTGATGCATTTCACATGGAGACAAAAACAAGTAGATTATATTAATATTTTAAACATCAGGGCAAGATAAAACAGAGTTGCAGTAAATACTGCACTTCAGTGTTTCTATCCAAGGATTTTTATGCCTGTACTATCATGTGGTCACACAGCGTTGATTTGCTAAAAATATTTTCAGAGAAAAATGTGAGCCAAAGAACAGAAAAAAATAAAAACACATTGAGTTGTGTTCTTACTTTCTTTCTTCTCACCAAGGAATCAAAAATGTCTCAGTGAAGCCCAATATACAAATATTTCCCAAAATCATCTTCTTTCTGGGACAACGTGCAATAATTTAATCACGGAGATCATTCAGTTTGGCTACTGATGAGCAACACTTAATGCAATTATGGGTAATTTCTTGATCTTAGGAGAATTAAAAGCTATGTTTAAGCATCCCTATTGATTCTGATAATAATACTCCTGCTGTACAGGAGGAGGTAGTGGTGGAAACACATCTGATTGATGGTTTGGTTGGGTCCTCACCAACCCCGCAACAGCGGGTATGGGTGATGGGCCATACATATGAGGAGCGGGCTGATATGGATCAGGCTGATGATATGGGACATATTGTGCAGGAAAATACTAATTTATTTTTTTATATATATATATATATATATATATATATATATATATATATATATATATATATATATATATATATATATAAATAAAATACCACTTGATATTCCCATACTGCACATACATACACTCACTTTTAAGTATAGGTTGGCAGTCTTAGCATAAAACCACGGCCACCTTGACCTCTTCCTTTGCCTCGCTGCTGATCTCGTTATTTAGTGCAACATTCACAAGCCCAGTGGCCAGGATTCTTACATTAATGACATGTGCCTTTATGGGCACTACAGGACATAAGAGCGTTTACCCTTTTAACATGTTCCTTTTTGGGATTATGCACGTTAATAGCCTGAGCACAGAAAGTCAAATCAGCTAGTGAAGCTGGAGCTACATAAAAGTCTCCTTTCCCTTTCGCCTGCCACGCCATGGCAAAATTAGCTGGATGTAATAGCTCGAGCTGATGACGAGGTAATTCTTCTCCACTAACAGGCGGAGAGTCTGGCCGAATTCCTCGAATCGTATATAATCCGCATAACGCAGCGGTTTCCACCCAGTCTCTGGGTGTCATACCAGGAGATGGGGGGCTAGTGTAGATGTGGACCCCCCATAGCTTGGAAAACAACATGCACAATAAACAGACAATCTAATGTAACACTCTCGGGTAAACCACACAATTGCAAACTCCAAACTCTACATAATATACTATAAACACAATTGTTAGGCAGGCATGATGTTACAGAGGATCATAGACCAGAGTGCGGATTATCGACAGACAGATCATTCTTATACTCAAATATGAATTATACCACAACGGTTTGAGATACACCACACCAGGGAAGAAAGAAAAACACTCGTCCTGATATGTTACTTCTGACACCAAATTGTTAGATTGTTAGATTAATTATAATAAACCAGTTATTAATTCTAAGGGTTCACTTAGTTTTTTCCACTGCCATTTTGAATGTTGAATGAGTGTGTTCAATAAAGACATGAAAGATCAGAATTTATTTTGTGTTATTATATTAGACACATTATATTAGTTAATACCCTTGACTTAGATGAAGATCAGATCACATTTTTTGACAAATTTATTCAGAAAACCATGAAATTCCAAAAGGATCACATACTTTTTCTTGCCACTATATATATATATATATATATATATATATGTATATGTGTGTGTGTGTGTTTGTATGTATGTATATGAATAAATTATTAGGGCTGCACTAACGATTATTTTCCTAGTAAAATTTTATTTTTTATTTGTAATACTCAGTTGGTGGATTTTAAAAAAATGGCACTGAAAATTTGCCCCATACGATTAAATGATTATCAGTAATAAATAAACAATTAATCGGCCAACTAATTGATTGTTAAAATAATCATTAGTTGCCCTAGTTTTAAACTGCGAGTGGTTCAGTTTAATATGTTGTAGGTTCATTTATTGAGTCTGTTTACATTGCGCCTGTAACAGGATATAATAATATTGGGCTTGTTTATGAAGCTGCAGTTGCTTATTTGTCTCGTGAGACTTGGCAACACTGAGGTATTTGTGTGTTGTGTATTAGCTCCAATACTCGACAGCAGAGGTGGAGGTGGATACGGTTTTCTTGAAGTAGAGGAGAGTTGCTCTCTCTCATATCAAAGTTCCAAAGAACAATGAACTCCAACAGTTTTAGCGTCTCTGTGAAACTCAGATTTGTGTTAATGCTGAAATATCTACATCACTTCTCACATCAGAACAAAGTACATTTATTTCTACAGCGTATAGATCAGTGTTCATTACACACACACATTTACTTTAATAACATGCCAATACTAGTTTATTGTTTATACACAGACTGTTCATTTTATATTTTTATCCTGACATTAGAACCTTGTATTCAGGTAAACACTCTATTTCCCACCTGATGGAAACACCTCATTTCACAATCAGATAAATAAATCTAACACTTCATCATTTCTCTTCCAGGTTGTGGAGGTGTAATCTGACAGAGAAAAGCTGTAGAGTTCTGTCCTCAGTTCTCAGCCCAAACTCCTCCAGTCTGAGAGAACTGGACCTGAGTGGCAATAAACTGCAGAATTCAGGAGTGAAGCTGCTCTCTGCTGGACTGAAGAATCCACACTGTACATTGGAGACACTGAGGTACACACACACACACACACACACACACACACACACACACACACACACACACACACACACACACACCCCAACAGTAATAATAATAATAATAATAACTTTATTTACATAGCACATTTCATACATAAAATGCAGCTCAAAGTGCTTCACAATGGAAATTAAAATAAAATGATAAATATACAAGATGTAATATAAGTCTCAGGTGTCCCAGAATGTGAAGTTTCAGCCCAAAATACCCCACAGATCTGCTGTAAATGCCCCTTTTTGGGTGGAAGCAAAAACAGGCTGTTTTGGTGTGTGTCTCTTTAAATGCAAATGAGCTGCTGCACCCCGCCCCCTTTCCCGAAGAGACCAGCTCCTGCTTCTGACACTACGTTAGCTGTGGAATCTGCTAACAACCTTATTCACAAAGCAGCCTGGTGTAAAATGATTCACAGAAAACCTACACAGTTTTCAAAAAGGCAATCACCTTACTGTATTGTGCATAATAAAGGTGTGTTTTCAGGTTGAAAATAAAAATGACGACATAACTCTGGCACTTTAGCCGAATTAGCCATGGAATCTGCTAACAAGCTCATTCGGAAAATAGATTTACAAACATTCCAAAAATGTATCCACTGATCCATGCTTGAGAATCAAGTTTTTATCAAATCCTGCTTTGTATTGACCCTCGTTCACAAAGCAGTCTGGTGTGAAATGATTTTAGGGATTTTTGGGGCACATTTCCTTAAAAAATAAAACTTCACTACGTCTTCAGTGTCTCTGATGCCGGGAGTACATGAAGACTCTCGTGTTTATTCTTACAGCCAACAACAGAACACTTACGAAGCTGAGAAATTCTTCTCATCACTGTAGCTGCTCCAGCACGGAGAACATGGCCAATTGTGTGCAGCCCACTCAGGGGAGGAGTTATGCTAATAGGGCAGAGTTCCTGGGCGGGGCCTGTTCCAAAGTGACGTCACGTTAGGGCGGAAACAAAAACGGCTCATTTTGAGACTCTGTTTATGATTTATTGGGAATAT
This sequence comes from Ameiurus melas, assembly GCA_012411365.1. NCBI lineage: Eukaryota > Metazoa > Chordata > Actinopteri > Siluriformes > Ictaluridae > Ameiurus > Ameiurus melas. Next base: position 347,898 of record JAAGNN010000031.1, on the reverse strand, counting down.
AAAAAAACCAGTGGGTGGATTTTTACCATCATAGGTTGGTTGTGTACACATTCTGCCGACACACATTTATGTTCAAACACCATTTAAAAGTGAATTTTGAATAATAGGTTCCCTTTTAAAGAAAAATATTGCAACACAACTTTAAAGATATAAATACAATATTAAAACCTAAAAATTCCTTAAGAAATAAATAAGTAATACAATAGAAAATAAAATATAAATTAGATCAATATGAGATTTTAAAAAAATCAGTTTTAAGCCTAAAATGAAGAGGCCTACTTGAAAACCAAGGTAAATAAATGTGTTGAAGTTGATTTTTAAATTTATTTAGTAGCGTTGGGTCCGAATCCGAATCAAGACCAAGTCCTTAACCAATCAAGTCTGAGTCCAAAAGGGGCCGAGTTAGACTTGGGTCCAAGGCTTTAATGGCCAAGTCCGAGTCGATTCTGGCCGAGTCCAGAAAGTAATTACATTGAAAAAAGATTTGAAATTGCAATTGTAAACTCAACACTGAGCTGTTAAATTAGTATTTTAACCTTCACAAATCAATGGCAACATAAATGTAATTACAATACCACTATTACATCTTGCCATTGCAATTTAATATTTTTATTTCATGTCATCAACACCTCAACTAGTTTCCTATCAAAAAATGGTTTCAATAAAAAAAAAATGGATATAGAGGTATATGTAGAACTTTTATTAGATTACAAGTGTATGAAAATTCAAATCTAGCTATTTTGTTATTGTATCACACAATATTGTTTCTTCCAGTTCAAATTACATTTCAGTGATTTGATGCTTCTCCCCCACAGTTATATAGTCTGAGAGTGGGTGAGTGAGTGAGTACAGAGTAGAGTTACATTTAACAGCATGTCATAACAACAAGCTTCATGCTTTATTATTTCTTGTAATCTGTCTATGAATCACAACAAACTCATTTATGAACACAGCTCTGTTCTTTTAACTTTTTTCATTTTAATTTCTAAAATCATTTAAAAAAACATCAGCAGGGTTTATGAGATTAACTACGATTAACTTATTTTTAATTAAGTACATTTCACATTTTACACGAAATTCAAGACTGGAATTACCAAATGTTAATATTTAGGGGCGGGCATTATGACTAACGATACGTTTCACGATAAAAATATGTTTTCTTAGGTAGGTCTATCAGTTGTATTCAACTAAGAAATACTACAGAATTTAAATAAAACAATTAAATGTAAAATTAAATACACTTCACTGTATGACATATACAGTGATTCTTATTAGATTTACTGAACTTATTCAGTCAAATGAGTGACTGAGTTATTTTCTCTTTGTGTTTTGTTGTTTGATGAACATTAATGACACAGACAGCAGCAGGTTTATTAGACTGCTGTCACTTTAAGACCTAATGCACAGACCTAATATACTGTATTGACACACCTCTACATTTTCCCCAACTGTTTACATTCTCTTAAATCATAACCGACTGTGTTTGCATGAATATTCATCCAGGCCTTTGTTTTGACATGGTGTGTGCATTTATTTCCACATCCAAGCATAATAATCCTCTAAAGAGAAGTCAGTTCTGTACTCGCATGATGAGGCGGCTGTCTGTGCGCACGTTTCAAGTGTAGCCGGGAGACATCAATTAATTTCTTATCTTAATTTTATGCTGACATCCCACCGTGCAAAAACTCATTTCAGCGAGGTAGCTCCACCACCCCTGCAGCCCCATCATCTCATATATATATATAATATATATATATATATATATATATATATATATATATATATATATATATATATATATATATATATATAGACATACATACACTCACTTTTAAGTATAGGCTGGCAGTCTAAATGCTAAATGTGACAGTAAAATAATATGTACTGTTATATTCTATTCAACCCATTTAGCCGTATTTTTTAATTCTATTACAACTTTAAGCAAGTCTACAGGGGGTTTGTCCTCATCATGTAGGACATCAACAGATTAGCTCCTTAGCAGCTAGTCAGCTAGTTTAAATAACATTAGCTATGCCAATGAACAAATCACACCTGTTTAACTCACCTCAACATGTCTTTTACAATCATCTAACCCACCATGGGCAATCAAAGAGTTGCTGTTGAAAACTGTTGTTATTGTTGACCCCTAAGAAGCAGAGGTACACTTTAATGTAGTCTGGGGGGAGGGGGGGGTGTTGGGGGGGGTTGGGGGGGGGCGAGGGGGGGGGGAGAGAGAAAGAAAGAAAAAAAAAAAAAAAAAAAAAAAAAAAAAAAAAAAAAAAGAAAGGGTGGGGAAGCCCCCCCCCCAAAAAAAAAAAAAAAAAAGCAAAAAAAAAAAAAAAAAAAAAAATATTAAGGATGGTTCGTTTTTTTTTTTTTTTTTTTTTACTCCTTTTTTTCTTTTTTTTTAAAAATTTATATTTTAATTTTTTTATTTTTTGTCAGAGAGCCGCTATCAGTATGCTCCCAGAACTTCTGGGAGAGGTGGGATGTCTGTTTATGTTGTTATTTCTTTTTCTTCTTTATCTTTCTTTTCATGTTACACGTGATGGGGAATCGACTGTACTCAGAAAAACTACCGAGTCCAAAATGTCCAAGTCCGTATCAAGTTTGAGTACAAATTTACTTGAGTGAATTTGTTCATAATTCGACTCAAGTACCCCAACTCCAATATAATTCACCCTCCCACAATTACTGCAGGTTATAACACTAAAACAAGCATAACATGCTCATATATACAGTACTAATAGTAGTTACGGTTCTAACGTAATCTCCTTTTCCATCTTTCCAGTCATTATTCTACTGGCAGGTGATCAGAGATGAGTGGATAGTGTCTGTCCTATAAGCTTTGTTGCCATTCATGATTTTTTATTAAATATATTCTGTTTTTGTGTTTTAAATAGATCTGCAACAACTAACCGATAATAATCGATTATGAAAATCGTCAATGAATCTTATCGATTAGTTGGTCTGCGTGCAGTACATTTATCACAAATATCACGTTAGCTGAGATGACTGAGTTCATAGATTGATTTATTTTTATCTTTATTTACAAATTAAATGTTACACCAGCAATAAAATGTAATTGAAATGTAATCCCTGGGGAATGACCAGTTCTACCAATCAACCCGGGATTGCTAGAATTGTAGAATTCAGTGTTTTTTGTGCGTCCATAAAATGTAAGCATAAGTACTATATGTATAAGATATTAGGGCTGCCACTAAGGATTATTTTCATAATCTGTTAGTTGGTCGAATATTTTTCCGGTTAAACGGATGGGGTAAAATTTCAAGTTAGTAAAAAACTTATGTGTTCCATTTGAGACAATTTTACCTTTCTAAAATCCATACACTAGACCAGTGGTTTTCAACCTTTTGTGAGCTTTGGACCCCTAGAATATTTCAAACAATCCACAAGGACCCCCCTCACTCCACAACAATTATAAGCTATATATTAAACTGTCATTTCTATATATGTTACTTTATTTTATTAATATTTAACATTAATAATACATGAAATTTCATTTAATTTAAATGAATAATATATATTTTGGTGTGTGTTTGTGTGTATTGGGTTCTTTTCAGTCTTATATATTTGTACAAACAGTTGTGTAAACTTTTCGTTTTTATTTGTAGCACACAGTTTGTGGATTTTATTTTAAACAAAAGAAAAAATGGCACTGAAAGTTCGCCCCATACGATTAAACAATTATCAGTAATAAATAAATAAATAATCGGCCAACTAATCGATTGTGAAAATAATCATTAGTTGCAGCCCTAGTTTTAAACTGCGAATCGTTTTAGTTTAATATGTTGTAGGCTCATTTATTGAGTCTGTTTACATTGAGCCTGTAACAGGATATAATAATATTGGGCTTGTTTTTGAAGCTGCAGTTGCTTATTTGTCTCGTGAGACTTGGCACCACTGAGGTATTTGTGTGTTGTGTATTAGCTCCAATGCTCGACAGCCGAGGTGGAGGTGGATACGGTTTTCTTGAAGTAGAGGAGAGTTGCTCTCTCTCATAGCTAGCAGAAAATAAGTGCAGTTTACCACACTGACCATAGCAAAACAAACAAACAGCTGAATCAAGTTAGCTAGCTACCTATTGAGCTACTGAAATGTCTGACCTGTTTAACAGGAAAAAAGCATCTCTGTCTTCAATCCCTTCAGATCTGAGTTTTCGCCACCTCTCAAAAGCCACGCCCATATTTATTCTCGTTTTAGCACGGGCTCTGTCACTTTCCCCTTTTGACTGCAGGCTCTCGATAGTTCCAGATTTCTTGGTTTTGACAACAGTTGGTTTCCCAGATGTCAACGTGTCCATGCTAAAACTAATTTCAAGTAGGTGACTTCACCGGCTACCTCCCACCTCCCCACCTCACGGAGAGAGAGAGGTCGACTGTAAAGTCCGACTAATGAGAAAAGTGATAGGTTAGTTAGCACAAAGAGAGACCGATCAGAATGTGCGCTGTGTCACTCTTACCACATCTGCCACTTGCCTTCTCGGTTTACTGTCGAGGAAATTTAGACAAAAACCAGTAGACTTGTCCTCTCAGGACGAAGGATGAGCGCACTCGTCCAGTGTTGATGCTATTTCCCCAAGCTCCAGCTCAGTCCAGAACTCCTCTATAAGTGCCTGATGAATGTGAAAGTAGAGGACAGTGTGGTTTTGGTGGACAAACACTGGGTTGAGGGTCAGAATAAAGAGCAGATAAAGCAGCTATACACATACATAAAGAGCTAGCTCTTGTGCTGAGTGGCCACGCCCATTTAACTGATCCATCACCTCATCAACCTTTTCTCTCAACATCCTGTAAATGTTCCATAACATTTACAGGACATTAGAACCTTGTATTCAGGTAAACACTTTATTTCCCACCTGATGGAAACACCTCATTTCATAATCAGATAAATAAATCTAAAACTTCATCATTTCTCTTCCAGGCTGTGTGAGTGTAATCTGACAGAGGAAAGCTGTAGAGTTCTGTCCTCAGTTCTCAGCTCAAACTCCTCCAGACTGAGAGAACTGGACCTGAGTTACAATAAACTGCAGGTTTCAGGAGTGAAGCTGCTCTCTGCTGAACTGAAGAATCCACACTGTAAAGTGGAGATACTGAGGTACACACACACACACAAATAATAATAATAATAATAATAATAATAATAATAATAATAATAATAATAATAAGGCAATATTCAATGTGAAGGGAGACGTCTACAATGCCGACCACACCAGAATGTGGCAATATTCCCAATTGGAGGGAGACGTTTATCCCAAATTCAGTAAATGCAACTATGCCACCCTGGGGGAGAACCAGTTGGTGCAAGGAACATGAGAGTGAGACATGAGTACGAATATAAAAAAATTATATTTTATTATGACACTTCAGCATCATTTAAAACTTAACATGAAAATGTAAAATCGCTTTCCCATGAAGCGCAGTAAGAGTTTTAAAACTAAGCACTTCTCCAGGCCCAGGCTTGGCAGAGACAAGGCAGGCCAGCTACAACTCGGGAAGTCATCCAAACCCACTGCAAGTCACACCAAAATCAAACACTACTTACACCATAAGGAAGTTGTTGTGTTGGTACACTGAGCACACTGTGAAGCACACCACTGAATTAATGCATCTAGCCTCCCTTGTCCCAGCAAGACTCACTGGCTCCTGGAGAGAAAGAAGACACCAGTTAACCCAAAGTTACACAGACACTAAACAACAAGACACAGAAAGACAAATATTACAGGCACTGTGTTATGGTAGCTATAACACCCAGGCCCACTGACACCACCACAAGAAATGGAGGCAGTCGACAACACCCAAGCAAAACCAGAGTTATGGTAAACAGTACAAATGTCAATTATGGCCACTATAGCATGGAGACAGTAAGGCACAACATACACCCTCTCAGTAGTAAAATGGTTATGTGGACCAAACCTGAAACAGGTCTGAAGCTAGGAAACACTAATTTTACCACTCTCAGACTGCTCACTCTTTTACTCTGTGGTTACAAAACAAACCAGACATTCATCCAAAACTAAAGTAAAACAAAATACATAAAAAACAAGAAGCAAAACAGTACATAAAGCAGAACAATAAATCAAACGGAGAACATGACTGTTAAACTAAAACCAGGTAAAGCAAAACAATTGCTGAAGCAAAACAATTGTGGAAGCAATAAAGAAAAACAATTGTTGATTCACTAAAGCAAAACAGTCCACTAAACAAAACAGCAGCGGCGTCACATGTAGCATCTTTGGCTAGGGGTTTGTCTTAGAGAAGACTTAGTTCAACTCCCCACTCTCACCTTAACACAAAGATCAGAGCATCAACCTAAATCTACCAAGTTCCACTGTGTAAAAGGGAGAGGTGTACTTAACATTAGATTGAACAAACACCAGATGGGAAGTTGTATGATTACTCACAGGCATCACGGCTCGACATACTTGTACATATACATATCGATCAGCCACCGGCTAAATGTTGTGACCACTTTACACGATCTCCAGCGCCAAATCGCCTCAATGCACACACCACCAGCGCCACTCTAATACTATAAAAACAACCAATTAGCCTTGAGATGTTCACCTCACTATGCCATGACAAAGCCTGAACGTGCCTGAACGGAAGTGGGAACCGGAAATGCCAGGGGAGCAAGGGACTCTGAATCACAAAGACACCTCTCTGCTTTCCAAAATAAAGGTACATAATAATCAGGTTGCTCTCATCCTATTGGTCTGCCGAAACCATATCCCAAGCAGAACCAATAGGACAGCCAAATCAATTACCCTGCCACAATAATAATAATAATAATAATAATAATAATAATAATAATAATAATTAATCGATAAAATCAATAATAATTGATTATGAAAATCGTCAATGAATCGTTTCGATTCGTTGGTCTGCGCGCGGTACATTTACTCATTATGTTACTTCTGTTTCGAAAACACGCTTCGGAGAGTAAATACTAAAGCTGTGTCCCAAATGACGTAATATACACTTACACTATGCACCGTGTACTCTACCATCTAGTGCAGTGTTTCCGTGATTGCAGGGGATCCATCGGAAAGTTTAAAAAAGTTTAAATAATATTATATAATTTTTTGTTCAATGTATCAAAATATATTAAAACAAGATGTTTTTAAAATTAATCAATTTTGTTATTCATGTGCATTCACAAATATCACGTTAGCTGAGCTGACTGAGTTCATTGATGGATTTATTTTAAGTTTATTTACAACTGAAATGATAATTTGCAAAAACCTGAGAGTGGTAGACAAGTTCAAGTGTCGCAGTGATGGATAAAATAAACAAAAGATAATTCAGAGAGTATAAAATAAAATGTAATTCAACCTAGTATTTGTACCAATCCCTGGAGAATGTCAGGTTCTACCAATAAACCCAGGATTGCTAGGATTGTAGAAGTTGATGCTTTTTGTGCATCCATAAAAATTCATGCAGAAATAATATACATGGATATACATATATACAGTGCATCCAGAAAATATTCACAGCGCTTCACTTTTTCCACATTTTGTTATGTTACAGCCTTATTCCAAAATGCATTAAATTCATCATTTTCCTCAAAATTCTACAAACAATACCCCATAATGACAAGATGAAAGAAGTTTGTTTGAAATCTTTGCAAATTTATTACAAATAAAAAAAATTTAAAAAACACATTTACATAAGGACAGTGAGGACAGTGAGGTGTTGGTGGAGAAACACTGGGTTGAGGGTCAGAATAAAGAGCAGATGAAGCAGCTATGCACATACATAAAGAGCTAGCTCTTGTGCTGAGTGGCCACACCCATTTAACTCTGATCCAACACCTCATCAACCTTTTCTCTTAACATCCTGTAAATGTTCCATAACATTACATTTTAATTTGCACATTAAAGAGTTCTTGTGTAAATGCTCCTACACACTGTTTATGAAGAAATTAATTCGTATCCAGTGTGAGAAATGAGGCCCAGTGTTTTATATGAGGAAAACATTAAAGTGTGAATTTTATATGGTGTGGATTAGCATTGTTTCTGCTGTTGAGCTTTGTTTTTCTGTGTGTGTGTGTGTGTGTGTGTGTGTGTGTGTGTGTGTGCTTGTGATGTGATTTGTATGTGTGTGAAAGTTAGATTAAGCTCCAAAGAACAATGAACTCCAACAGTTTTAGCGTCTATGTGAAACTCAGCTTTGTGTTAATGCTGAAATATCTACATCACTTCTCACATCAGAACAAAGTACATTTATTTCTACAGCATGTAGATCAGTGTACATTACACACACATTTATTTTAATAACATACCAATACTAGTTTATTGTTTTTATACAGACTGTTCATTTTATATTTTTATCCTGACATCAGAACCTTGTATTCAGGTAAACACTTTATTTCCCACCTGATGGAAACACCTCATTTCACAATCAGATAAATTAATCTAACACTTCATAATTTCTCTTCCAGCCTGCGGAGGTGTAATCTGACAGAGGAAAGCTGTAGAGTTCTGTCCTCAGTTTTCAGCTCACACTCCTCCAGACTGAGAGAACTGGACCTGGGTTACAATAACCTGCAGGATTCAGGAGTGAAGCTGTTCTCTGCTGGACTGGAGAATCCACACTGTACACTGGAGATACTGAGGTACACCCCCAACAACAGTAATAATAATAATAATAATAATAATAATAATTTAAATAAATGAAAAAAATCCACTGAAAGTTTGCCCCAATATGATTAATTGATTATTAACAATAAATAAATAATCGGCCAACTAATCAATTGTGAATATAATCGTTAGTTGCAGCCCTAGTTTTAAACTGTGAGTGGTTTCAGATTAATATGTTGTAGGCTCATTTATTGAGTCTGTTTACATTGAGCCTTTAACAAGATATAATAACATTGGGCTTGTTTTTGAAGCTGCAGTTGCTTATTTGTGTCATAAGATTTTGCAATACTGAGGTATTCGTGTGTTGTGTATTAGCTCCAATACTTGACAGCGGAGGTGGAGGTGGATACAGTTTTCTTTAAGTAGAGGAGAATTGCTCTCTCTCATAGCTAGCAGAAAATAAGTGCAGTTTACCACACTGACCATAGCAAAACAAACAAACAGCTGAATCAAGTTAGCTAGCTACCTATTGAGCTACTGAAATGTCTGACCTGTTTAACAGGAAAAAAGCATCTCTGTCTTCAATCCCTTCAGATCTCTGAGTTTTCATCAAATCTCCAAAGCCACGCCCATATTTATTCTCGTTTTAGCACGGGATCTGTCGCTTTCCCTTTTTGACTGCAGGCTCTCCACAGTTCCAGGTTTCTTGGCTTTGACAACAGTTGGTTTCCCAGATGTCAACGTAACCATGCCAAAACTCATTTCAAGGAAGTGACTTCACCGGCTACCTCCCCACCTCACGGAGAGAGAGAGAGGTTGACTGTAAAGCCCGCCTAACGAGAAAAGTAATAGCACAAAGAGAGTTCAATCAGAATGTGCGCTGTGTCACTCTTACCACATCTGCCACTTGCCTTCTCGGTTTACTGTCGTGGAAATTTAGACAAACACCAGTAGACTCGTCCTCTCAGATGAAGTTTTATTACAGAGAGATGAATACAGGAAAAAGAATGAGCGCACTCGTCCAGTGTTGATGCTATTTCCCCAAGCTCCAGCTCAGTCCAGAACTCCTCCATAAGTGCCTGATGAATGTGAAAGTAGAGGACAGTGAGGTGTTGGTGGAGAAACACTAGGTTGAGGGTCAGAATAAAGAGCAGATAAAGCAGCTATGCACATACATAAAGAGCTAGCTCTTGTGCTGAGTGGCCACGCCCATTTAACTCTGATCCAACACCTCATCAACCTTTTCTCTCAACATCCTGTAAATGTTCCATAACATTACATTTTAATTTGCACATTAAAGAGTTCTTGTGTAAATGCTTCTACACACTGTTTATGAAGAAATTAATTCGTATCCAGTGTGATAAATGAGGCCCAGTGTTTCATATGAGTACAACATTAAAGTGTGTATTTTATATGGTGTGGATTAGCATTGTTTCCACTGTTGAGTTTTGTTTTCTGTGTGTGTGTGTGTGTGTGTGTGAAAGTTAGATTAAGCTCCAAAGAACAATGATCTCCAACAGTTTTAGCGTCTATGTGGAACTCAGCTTTGTGTCAATGCTGAAATATCTACATCACTTCTCACATCAGATCAAAGTACATTTATTTCTACAGCGTGTAGATCAGTGTACATCACACACACATTTACTTTAATTCCATGCCAATACTAGTTTATTGTTTATACACAGGCTGTTCATTTTATATTTTTATCCTGACATTAGAACCTTGTATTCAGGTAAACACTTTATTTCCCACCTGATGGAAACACCTCATTTCACAATCAGAAAAATAAATCTAACACTTCATAATTTCTCTTCCAGGCTGTGGGAGTGTAATCTGACAGAGGAAAGCTGTAGAGTTCTGTCCTCAGTTCTCAGCTCAAACTCCTCCAGACTGAGAGAACTGGACCTGAGTGACAATAAACTGCAGGATTCAGGAGTGAAGCTGCTCTCTGCTGGACTGGAGAATCCACACTGTACACTGGAGACACTGAAGTACACACACACACACCCACACACACACACACACACACCAACAACAGTAATAATAATAATAATAATAATAATAATAATAATAATAAATGAAAAAATGGCACTGAAAGTTTTCCCCAATATGATTAATCGATTATTAACAATAAATAAATAATTAATAATCGGCCAACTAATCCATTGTAAAAATAATCGTTAGTTGCTGCCCTAGTTTTAAACTGCGAGTGGTTTCAGTTTAATATGTTGTAGGCTCATTTATTGAGTCTGTTTACAATGAGCCTGTAACAGGATATAATAATATTGTGCTTGTTTATGAAGCTGCAGTTGCTTATTTGTCTTGTGAGACTTGGCAACACTGAGGTATTCGTGTGTTGTGTATTAGCTCCAATACTCGACAGCGGAGGTGGCGGTGGATACGGTTTTCTTGAAGTAGAGGAGAGTTGCTCTCTCTCATAGCTAGCAGAAAATAAGTGTAGTTTACCACACTGACCATAGCAAAACAAACAAATAGCTGAATCCAAGTTAGCTAGCTACCTATTGAGCTACTGAAATGTCTGACCTGTTTAACAGGAAAAAAGCATCTCTGTCTTCAATCCCTTCAGATCTGAGTTTTCATCAAATCTCCAAAGCCACGCCCATATTTATTCTCGTTTTAGCACGGGATCTGTCGCTTTCCCTTTTTGACTGCAGGCTCTCCACAGTTCCAGGTTTCTTGGTTTTGTCACCAGTTGGTTCCCCAGATGTCAATGTAACCATGCCAAAACTCATTTCAAGGAGGTGACTTCACCTTCTACCTCCCCACCTCCCCACCTCACGGAGAGAGAGAGAGGTTGACTGTAAAGCCGGCCTAACGAGAAAAGTAATAGCACAAAGAGAGTTCAATCAGAATGCGCACTGTCACTCTTACCACATCGGCCACTTGCTTTCTCGGTTTACTGTCGTGGAAATTTAGACAAATACCAGTAGACTCGTCCTCTCAGATGAAGTAGTTTTATTACAGTCAGTCAAAGGCCTTAGGCTCGACTCCGAGCCATGGCGACTTGATGGATGAACAATCTGTAGGAAGATCGATCATGTGCCAGTTGGATAAGTATGGCATCGCAACCTGGAGCTTTGTTGTTTGACAAAAGCTTAATGGCAGCGATGACTTCTTCCTTTGGTATGTCTGGTTCTTGCTCACATACAGGGGATGCTTCTTCTTCAGTTGCTGCATAATTTTTGTTGAGATCTTCTGTATATTGTTTCCATCGGCTTTTGATTTGTTCTGGCTCGTTCAGTATTTTCCCATTTTTGTCTTTCAGCATGTCCTTCACTGGTTGAAAATTCCTTCGGATCTGCTTGATTTTCTTATAGGCTGCTATTGATCTTCCTTTCATGTGTTCATCTTCAATTTCTTTGCACATAGTTTGGTAAAATATTTCCTTATCTTTTCTAATAACTCTTTTCAGCTTTTTGCTGATATTGTCTGCCACCTGTTTGTTGCCCCTAGCTTTGGCTTGTCTTCTTTCTTCTGTAATTTTTAGCATTCCTTCCGATATCTATGGTGAGTTGTCTTTTTTTTCACATGCAGTGTTGTTTTCATTTCTGCTACAATCGTGTCTTTATTTCGGTCCATAATTCTTCTGGCTCTTTATCTTCTGTGTTCAATACAGCAAATCTATTGTGAAGGTTCTTCCAAAATACTTCTGGTATGTTGGCAAAGTCAAGTTTTGGCTCAGTCTTTTCCTTGGGTCTTTTCTGTAATTTAATTTTCATCTTGCACGATAGAAGTTCATGATCCGATCCGCAATCTGCACCCGGTTTCGTTTTTGTTGACATTATCGACGACTTCCATCGTTGACAGACGCATATATAATCGATCTGGTTCTTGTACATGCTGTTTGGTGATGTCCATGTGTAAAGCCTTCTTTTGTGGTGCTGATAAAAGGTATTCGTGATCAAAAGTTGATTTGTAGTGCAAAACTCAACTAGGCAGTCACCGACTTCGTTTCTATTTCCGAGTCCAAAATTTCCAACAGTGTTTCCTTGTTTGCCGTGTCCCACTTTTGCATTGAAATCACCCATGATGATGAGCATGTCCTGAGTCTGTGTTCGGTCAACTTTGTCCTGGACTTGGTTGTAAAACTGGTCAACATCTTCCTCTTCTGCATCGGTTGTTGTTGCTTAAACTTGAATGACTGTGATGTTTACTCGCGATCCTTGAAGGCATATCGAAATCACTCGGTCACTGATCGCATTGTATTTGAGTACGGTGTTGGCTAGCCTTTTATTAAGGATAAATGCCATGCCATTTCTTCGGTGTGTTTCATTGCCGGCATAGTATACCCAGTGTTCATTGAATCGAAAATATCCTGATTGAGTACACTTTAATTTGCTTATTCCGAGTAGGTCCATCTTTACTCTTTCCATTTCGGCTTTAACAATATCGCGTTTTCCTTGATTCATTGTTCTGACATTCCATGTTCCAATTTTGATAACATCTCTACAGCTTCTGATCTTCTCTTTCAGTCGAGCAACATCAGCTTCAGAACGACCTTGTGGCTTTGATCCTGAGGCATCATAGGCATCGACCATATTAAAGTTGGCCATCAGCTCTTCCCCAGTAGCTTTTTGAGTGCCTTCCAACCTAGGGGCGGTTCTTCCAGCACTATATCGAAATTCACTTGTTTTCTTGGCAAAGTGTTCGGAAGTAGATTGCCGGGCCTTTCTTCCGTGCAGTAATGCAGCGCCCGTGAAAACGCTACACTAAATCATGTTATTGCCGTTGTCTATCAACATTGATCATCCGCCGTCAACATGCAACGCCCTGCTTCCGACGTTGTGCTGTATGCTTAGTCTGGCACCTCAATCAAGACCTGTTCGCCTTGGGAGACCCTTCTGGCAGAATACACTGCCGACGGCATAGCTCTTAACATCACAGATGCACGCAAGCTCCGCCGGCGCGACAAGCCGATACAGCAAATGACGGAGAGTGATACTATTTCTCCAAGCTCCAGCTCAGTCCAGATCTCCTCCATAAGTGCCTGATGAATGTGAAAGTAGAGGACAGTGAGGTGTTGGTGGAGAAACACTGGGTTGAGGGTCAGAATAAAGAGCAGATAAAGCAGCTATGCACATACATAAAGAGCTAGCTCTTGTGCTGAGTGGCCACGCCCATTTAACTCTGATCCAACACCTCATCAACCTTTTCTCTCAACATCCTGTAAATGTTCCATAACGTTACATTTTAATTTGCACATTAAAGAGTTCTTGTGTAAATGCTCCTACACACTGTTTATGAAGAAATTAATTTATATCCAGTGTGATGAATGAGTCCCAGTGTTTTATATGAGTAAAACATTAAAGTGTGTATTTTATATGGTGTTGATTAGCATTGTTTCTGCTGTTGAGCTTTGTTTTTCTTGTGTGTGTGTGTGTGTGTGTGTGTGTGTGTGTGTGTGTGTGTGTGTGTGTGTGTGTGTGTGTGTGTTGTGTGATTTGTATGTGTGTGAAAGTTAGATTAAGCTCCAAAGAACAATGATCTCCAACAGTTTTAGCGTCTATGTGGAACTCAGCTTTGTGTTAATGCTGAAATATCTACATCACTTCTCACATCAGAACAAAGTACATTTATTTCTACAGCGTGTAGATCAGTGTACATTACACACACATTTACTTTAATAACATGCCAATACTAGTTTATTGTTTATACACAGGCTGTTCATTTTATATTTTTATCCTGACATTAGAACCTTGTATTCAGGTAAACACTTTATTTCCCACCTGATGGAAACACCTCATTTCACAATCAGATAAATAAATCTAACACTTCATCATTTCTCTTCCAGGCTGTGGAGGTGTAATCTCACAGAGGAAAGCTGTAGAGTTCTGTCCTCAGTTCTCAGCTCAAACTCCTCCAGTCTGAGAGAACTGGACCTGAATTACAATAACCTGCAGGATTCAGGAGTGAAGCTGCTCTCTGCTGGACTGGAGAATCCACACTGTACACTGGAGACACTGAAGTACACACACACACACACACACACACACACACACACACACACACACACACCAGCATTTTAATAAACACAGATACATCCAGTATCCATCTGTGGTGATTGTAATTGTAGTGATGTGATATATTGTCACTGTTGTGTGTGTGAGATGGAGAGTAAATGTTCTGTATATAAGATTTTGTGTAGTTGATGTTTTCAGAGCTAAAACTGAGTGTGTTAAGTGTGAGAAGGTTTTTTTTTTGCAGGATGATTGAATGCAGTATTACAGATGAAGGTTGTGCTGCTCTGGCTTCAGCTCTGAGGTCAAACTCCTCATCACACCTGAGAGATCTGAATCTGAAGGGTAATAATCCAGGAGAATCTGGAGTGAAGCTGCTCTCTGATCTACTGAAGGATCCACACTGTAACCTGGAGACATTATAGTGAGTTACTGACTTTCTGTCTCTTTACTCTACACCACTGTATCATACTGAATAATATGTGTGTGTGTGTGTGTGTGTGTGTGTGTGTGTGTGTGTGTCTGTTGGTGTTTATGCCGATGAAGTGTGTGTACACTGATGCTCTTCTGTCTTTCAGCATTAAGGATAATAAAACTCACCAGGACTGACGTATGACAGGAGTCTCACCTCAAACCTCTTCTCCAGGATAAAGCAGTTTTGGTGAAGAGTTAGAACCCCTCCCACATTTCCAGCTGTTTGAGAGCTGAATCATTAAACTTAAAGGGACAGAGCAGATACAAAGTCAAGAACAGGCAGCAGGTCATACACCAGAGAAATCAACACACACAACGCAATATCTGCTGTACAAAGCAACAGCAACGATCTGCCCCGGGGATGGAGACTGACGAGACTTAAGTACACGTCCGGAAATGTACAGCCCCAAATGTACAATCCCAAAGCACGAGGCGGGAGCAGGCATGTTAATGGTAAATGGTCTGCGCTTTTTTAACCTTAGTGGTTCCAAAGCGCTTTACACTGTTTCACATTCATGAGGTTTGTGCCAAAGAGTATGTTGGATATAAAATATACATAAAATAAACATGAGGGAGACCTAGTATGAGTAATTTTATTGAAAATTCACAGGACTGGTGGGTATGTAATCCTGAGGAGAGCGGTAGGGGAAAGAAAATGGGGTGCATCCTGGGGACATAGGATAGCCAGCAAAGGTGTAATAAGGAGAATACTGAGAGTATGAGGGACTGGCAGGTGAGAAGAGGGAAGAATGGTCAGAGCCCAAATCAGAGAAGGCGATATCATCCTCAGACTAAGAGTTGGAGGGAGGGTCAGGCAGAGGGTCTGTCTCTGTAGAGGCGTCAACACACATTCACGGGGAGGTTTCTGTATCTGAGAGGTGGGGGGAACCCCGCATTTCCAGAGGGGGTATTAGGAAACGGTATTAGGAAATGATATTAGGCGGATAGGATGAACAGGATTCGCGCTTTAAGATTAACACACTAGGATTTATTAGTCACAGAGAAATATAAGAGATTTAAGGAAACGCACACACACACACACACACATAGATAACACTTACACAGTCAAGGACAGCCGTGCAGACATCACACACACATCTCTCTCTCTCTCTCTCTCTCTCTCTCTCTCTCTCTCTCACACACACACACACACACACACACACACTCCCCAAAGGCCCCCACGCACACACATAACATAACTTTATAAGAATAATAAAAAAGAGTATTAAGATATTATAAGGATAATATAAGGACTAGTAGGATATGTAGGATATTAGAAGGATAACATAATGATATTATGAAGTAGGGAGTACAGTAAATCACTTGCAAGCAATATAACCATATATAAAATAGAAATATAGAGCAGATATGAAAGTAAATTATAAACCAGAAATACAGAAAAAGGTAAAAGAAACTTACTCATAATTCAGATGGTGAAGATTCTTGTCTCGTGAGGAAGGGTAAGGCGTGGTGTAGACAAGGACCTTTTTTTTTAAGAGAACCATGAGGAGCCATTTTATAAGAATCGTTGAGTTACATTGCAGCTGCGCAGTGAGACCAAGGTTGTCGCTCTAAATTGTTTTCTCTCTCTCCCATTTTCAATCCTAATGGTTAAATTTTATAAGCCTTTTTTTTAACCTAATGGTAAATTTTTGAGAAGCTTTTTTAAACCTCATGGCAAATTTTTAGAAGCTTTTTTAAACATCATGGTAAATGTAGAGGAGCTCTTTTTAACCCTATTGGTATTGATATCATAGTCTTTCAAAAAAATATTTGTTATTACTATGTAAATAAAGTATAAATACTGGAGCTTGAGCTCCAGGTGTCAGATCACTTCTGAGAATTCTCATTGGTGTGGATCTCGGGTGGTGGAAATAAAATCTGGACCCTTGCTTTTCCTCACTCATGGCTGGTGTCTTTTTTTCCATCTCCAACTGGGTTTACAGATGTGAGTATTTGCTTCTATGTTGAATTTTAAGTGTCTTTGGGTAATAGACTAAGTTTGGGCCAGCAAGTAGATGTGAAAATACACCAGAAAATTTCCCTTGCAACCTGCCAACCTTTTCTGTGTCATGAACACAGAGTCTTGGTCAACCCAGGAGATGATTCAGAAAAGTGCCTATTCAACAGTGAGTGTTCAGCATGCATGGAGGCACTGGTTCTGTACATAGTGTTACATTAAATATCACCAGAAATAACACAAATCAATACCCTTGTGCGCATCTCTCTAATGGCCTGATGAGGTCCATGTCAATTCTTTCAACTGGGACCTTGAATAAAGGTAATGGGCACAATGGTGCTATTGGGGTGGCCAGTGGATTTGCAGCTGAAATTAGTAGCCTTGTAACAATTGCTTCCACAGCTCCTTTTTGATGCACCAGTCAACTTAACACTAGCAAAATGAGTTGATGTTTTGCCAAAAACCAAACAACAACTGAAAGAAGCTGTGGTAAAAGCCTGGAAAAGCATCACAAAAGAAGAGTGAAAAAATTTGGTGATGTCAGTGGATCACCGCTTGATTATTTATTGCAAGTAAGGGATATGCAACCAAATAGTGTTATTTACTCTGATTTCCTTGAAGACTATTTGTTCCAGTTTTTTGCTCAGCTCAAAATGTTCTAAGTTTTTTAACACATCTAGATGTATATATCAGG
Source organism: Ameiurus melas (assembly GCA_012411365.1). Classification (NCBI taxonomy): domain Eukaryota; kingdom Metazoa; phylum Chordata; class Actinopteri; order Siluriformes; family Ictaluridae; genus Ameiurus; species Ameiurus melas. The sequence continues at coordinate 330,190 of JAAGNN010000031.1, read as the reverse complement.
AAATTAAAGCTTCAATTTTGATCTCTTGTCTCATATTCATCTTTTGAACTCAAACCCAAATGTCCAGTGTATAGCAAAAATAAAAGAATTCCAATACTTTTGAAGAGGACTGCATGTATGGCAAGGTTGACTGAAGACAGGTGGGGCTGATGGCCACTGATTATGAATAAGACAGTGCTCTCTGCCTCCCTCTAGTCATGCAAGAAGTCAGTTGTCTACTTGCACCACAATCCATTACACAACTACAGACTCTCATTCCTATTTGGTGTTCAAATCTTCACAAGGAAATGTGCAATGACTTTTTACAATTATGTATTCACCACAAGAACATCATAGATCTCCCAACATGCTTCACGGCCTACAGACATGGTCGCTATGAACTACACTTCCCAGAACACACACACACACATACACACACACACACACACACACACACACACGCACAAACACTCTGCCTCTTTCTCAATCACCATCATTCTGATCAGGCACAACCAGAGGCGTATCTACAGGGCAGGCAAGGTAGGCAATTGCCTGGGGCCCCACATACTGAGAGGGCCCCTGTGGGTTGATCATTTAAATTATCAGAAATTTTCATCTTAAAAAAATATGCAGCAACATCTCAGTAACCCCCTTAAATGGGGCCTCTTTGTGAGCGCCACATTTTAGGACTCATTTATGCTCCGCCTCCCCTTCACACTCGAGTTGCATGAGCTTAATTCCTGAAAATGAATCAGAAAAATGAATCTATTAACATTTTGCTGATACTGGCATCAGAATAAAATTCTTGGACCCATACTACTGTTACCTTCTCAGTACTGAGTTTGGGAAGAAATCACACAGACACAGAGTTCAGTGAAAGATCATTAGTTTAATGATGAAATTATCAGAATGAATATATACAGAAAGGTGGAAGAGCTAGATCATTGCTTGATTTAACTATGAACAGAGAGCTTATTGTGTCAGATCAAGGACAGGGACTTCTGTGTACTCAAAATGTGAAGCCAATTGCTGGGGGGATTCTCTAGGGAGGCTAGATATTCAGATATTTGCAAAGTTTCTGTGTTACCTTAGAAACAAAGGATGTTACATTATTGCCATCAATACCTGAGGAATACCATAGTGCAGGATTATTTCTTTGACTAGAATTTTAACAATGGTGTTGGTGTCTTTTGAGTATGGGGAAGCATCTACCCATTTGGAGAATATGTCCACAGGAACCAAAAGGAATTTGAGACCTCTGACAGTTGGCATGTATGTGAAGTCAATTTGCAATGCCTGAAAGGGGCCACTAAGTGGTGGAAATGCAGGACGTGTGTTGCCTGATTTACATGTTGAATAAGAGGAGACTGAGGTAACGAGGTCAGATCCTGTGAAATTAATTCCAGTTGGAGGAGATTTAAACAGTTCACTCTTCTCTGATGAATCTGTAATCATGGAGGAGCAGAGCAATTAGATGAGTGTAGGAAGTCCGGGAAAACAGGCAGATGAAAAACATATCTGTAATCCCATGACCGTCCTGTCAAGTGGAGTCCCTGCAAACTTATAGTAACCAAGGGAAACTCAATCAACTGTATGGAGGAAGTGATTGTCCGTCTGATTCTCACCCGAACACCAGCACGATTCCCTCTCTTCCTGCGGCACTTCCTTAGAGGAGGAAAGCAGCTAGGTATCCGGCGAGCGCACTCCAACCCGGGTTGACTGGACGAGGATTGAAAGCGAGATTACAGAGTAGGACAAAAATCACAGATGCGCACAGCTTTTCATGTTAAGCAAAACTTGACGATTGTAGGTCATCACTGAATCTACAAGATACCGACAGGTATCTATCATGCCAAATTGTCAATAAGGACTTTCAGTGAATGTCTCTACGATGCCTGCGTTTGCAGAAAACATCACGGATTAAAACGATGTGATATTTTATATATACAAGGTATATTAGATATACAAGGACATCTACACGGAGGCAGAAAATATAATTTCACTTACCTCCATCCATATGTCCCACTTCTGACACCATTAAACTGTTAAGATTTTGCTGATACCAGCCTCAGAAATAAATTATTGGACCTATGCTACTATTACCTTCTCAGTACCAAACTTGGGAAGAAATCACAAAGACACAGAATTCAGTGAAAGATTCAGAGTATATATACAGAAAGGAGGAAGAGTTAGATCATTGCTTGACTTAACTAGGAACAGAGATCTTATTGTGTTGGGACAGGGACTTTTGTACTCAGATAAGATGTACATGCTATCAGAGAGAGAGAGAGAGAGAGAGAGAGAGAGAGAGAGAAAAAAAAAAAAAAAAAAAAAAAAAGAGAGAGAGAGAGAGAAAAAAAAATTAAAAGAGGAAATAGGACAATTGTAAGCGATGGAGATAACGACGAATGAATTAAGGATAATTAAAACAAACAAACCCAAAACTACTTGTTCAATTTCAGATTTATTTCACCTTATTATAAAATTTATGTGTTTATGTAACATTTTATGTTTTCCCATAATGACGTGGGCTTCACCTATCATACCTACATATTTTATTCAGGCAGTAGACAGGGGAGCCGGGAGTTGAAGGGGGGCGCTGTTACCGGGGGAAGGGACACAGTTTTGAGACTCAGAAATTGGAGTGTAGCCCCTTCTTTATTCATTACAATTATTTTTAGTAAAGAAACAAAGTATTCGTAATATTCATCTACTGCGATTCCTCCACGGAAGTAAATGGTCACAACAATATCTCCAGATAACATGAAGACATAACAACATAAATCTGTCAGAAGGGCCCGACATAATCTAGGTCAGACATGGGCAAACTACGGCCCGCAGGCCATATACGGCCCGTTAGGATTTTTAGTCCGGCCCGCCGAACTTGTCCAAATTATAGTAAAAACCCAAGGATGTGTAAAAACCTCATTCATTTCCCCTTTTCACCCTTTCCCCTGCATTACCCTAGTTTCCCCAATAGATAGCGCACTAGTCTAGACACATTGACTTTTGTTGGAGTGTAACTTTCCCGCTGCCGTTTTCGCCCTTCGGTAAAATTGAGCGGTCCAAAGAAAAGAAAAGTGGACACTGAGTGCCGAGTGTTTAAAAAGGAGTGGACAACAAAATATTTCTTCACTGAGGTCCGATCAACGGCTGTATGTCTGATATGCCAAGAAACGGTTGCAGTTTTCAAAGAGTACAATATCAGCCGTCACGAAGCACGCAAACTATGATAGTAAGCAGTCAACAGAAGGACGGGAGGCTACTGCTCAGAGGTTGGCAGCTAATTTACAGGCTCAGCTGAATTTTTTTCACCGACAAACTGCGATTCAAGAGTCAATGACCAAGGCAAAAAAGGGAGACCAACAACACTGTTCCCACTGAAATGTCAGTTTCTCTACTGTGTTATGAAAAAAATGCATATGGAAAGTTTGGAGCAGCGTCTTTTAATAAAGCGCAATGTGCGCATTTACGCACAGCAGGGGTACAGTAGCTTAATTAACACACCGCGCATAGCTCAATTTAAAGACCCCTTTCTAGTTTCTGCTGCAGGCAGGATATTTAATGCAGTCTGTCTCCCAGGACAATCCGTGCATGATTTTGCGGGGTTTAAAACAATTAAAAATTATTGAGCTTGAGTATTTCGTTGGGTAATATATGTTTTGAATATTGAAAGTGATTCCATTGATCTTTTTCCAGTAAATGTTGATTTCTTTAGCTTTGCACCTTCAATTGAAATGTATAAAAATATTAAATTACATTGCGTGTCCAAATGCTCCTGGCCCGGCCCCTCTGTCAAATTTTAGAACCCATTGTGGCCCGCAAGTCAAAAAGTTTGCCCACCCCTGATCTAGGTTCACCTCTGGGCACATCTGATCCCAATTACACTTACACACACACACACACACACCTGTATGTAGAGACTTTCTACTGCCTGCTCTTTGCGAAATATATGCTCAATTGAATTCTGTCTTTGACATTACCAAACAGTTGTATTTGCTGCCTGTTTTTCACCCAAGTCCTAAAAGTAAACAAAGAGAGCCCAATTAAACAAATGAAACAAAAATATAATACTTGGCCATTTATTTATTGAGCAAAATGATCCAACATTACATATCTGTGAGTAGCAAAAGTATGTGAAACTTTGTGTTTAGTATCTGGTCTGACCCTTGTGCGCAATAACTGTAACTAAATGTTTCTGTTAACTGTTGATCAGTCCTGTACATCAGCATGGATGAATTTTTGTTCATCCCATGATACACTTCTACAAGCATGTGTTGTGAAGATAAGACTTTGATAAATCCCTGTTCTATAAATACAATAGGGTGCTCACTCACTTGTCATCCCATTTATTAAAAACACCTGACTCTAATTTCACCTTCAGATTAAACTGCTAATCCTAGAGGTTCAAATACTTTTGCCACTCACAGAGTAACTATTAACAAGCATTAATCCAAATGGTGCAGTTCAGTGTTCCATTAAAATAGCAAACCATGCAGTAATACATTTATATCTAAAAATACTCACTCAGCTTTTGTGGAGGCTTTGACCACTGGCAGCAGCTTCAGAAGACATTATTCTGACATTACTTAATTTTCCAATAATAATTTTGCCACTCATAGATATGTAATATTAGATAATATTTATAATAAGTATAATATTTTTTCTCAATTGTTTGACTGGGTTCTCTTTGATACTTTTGTGTGAAAATCTGGTATTTTAGGCCATATTGGTGCAGAAATATACAACATTCATAAGGGTTCACAAACTTTCAAGCACCATTGTAGATCTCGCATGAAATGAATGTCATGTTTTGAGAACAATTATTACATCACTGTCATGTAATGGTTTTTAGAGACAGATGTAAGTGCAGTTAAGAGCTTTATTGAAGAGAGAGGGGCAGACAAATCCAAATCAAAAGGCAAAATAAGTGGTCTTAAACAGGCAAAGGTCAGGCAGTCGGCAAACAGGCTATACTAGACAAAAACAAGAACCAGAAACACGCGGACATAAACGTGATCAAAAACCATGGAACTAGAAACGAGGATGAATGGCTTAGTATGGGTCTTGTTGTGGTTAAAAATATACATAAAACAAACATGAGGGAGACCTAGTATGAGTAGTATGAGTAATAGGTAATTTTATTAAAAATCAGCAGTGAGATGCACAATTTCGTGGCGGGTGCTCGAATCCAAATCCAGCCCTTCCAATAAATGGGCACCTAGACACATAGAGGAGGTATTAGGTGGATATTGATGAAAAGGATTCACAATTTGGGATTGACACACTATGGTTTAATAGTCACAGAGAAGGAGAGTTAGGGAGGCACACACACATAGATAACACACACACACACACACACACACACACACACACTCTGGCGCATAATGGCTCTATTCTGTAGCCTAGTTAATTCATCCGTCCATCTTCTACCGTTTACAGTGTTGGATGATTTTCTTGTGGCTGCACTTAAACCCAATCGCCCTCTTATTGCAAATCAGTAATATACAGGACAGGAGAATCCTATTACATAGTCTGACCAAACTACTGAACAGAGAGACACTCACGTAGTGGACTGGAGTTTATTTTCTTATGTACATTATGAATGATTGTCTTCCATTGTATATATTATTGTAAGTACTATGTTGTGTTTATTCAGATTAACAGATTGTTGTGTCTGTTTGTGTTTTTAAAATACACATTTTACATGAAACTTGTTTTAATAATGTTTAAGCTGAAAGCAGAGGAATATGCTGGATTTCTCTCTAATAGTTAATCAGTGGTAAAGAGTGGAACAGAATTGACACCCAGTATAATAAAAAACTGGATTTGTAAGGATGGAATTAGGCTTTGCAGTGTGTAATGTCGTTCCTTAGTGTGAGCATGTGTATGTGTGTTAGAGCATTGAGCATCACATGCTTTTGGACACAGAAGGTGTTGGTTTTGGATTTCTTTCACTCGGGACACATGTGATCAGTGAGCGAGTCACTACTCCTTTCTCAGCCTAATGTGGGCAAAAGGTTGAAAACCTTAAATCTCAGGTGGCCAAATGCCTTTATACTTTCCATTATGCTCATATTAATTTAACTGTCATAATAAGCAGCAAGGAAACATTAAGGACTTCATAAGCAAAGATCATAACATTCACTGGTGCCTCAACAGTGTATGGAAACTCAGATTATTTTCTCTATATCAGTTTCTGATGTTTATCGGTTTGTGTTAATAGAATATGGGAAATGGACATTTAGTTCTAGACACTTAGTTATGCTACATTACAGAAATCACAATACCAAAATGGTTAACTCCCACAGAACCAGTAATCCACAATTGGTGAGTCAGTGGGCTTAGCAGTCCAGGGGAACAGAGGAGGTTTGTAGCTGGGAACACACTGAAATGGTGTCAATTGGGTGGAGGAATGTTTTAGGGAGTTCTGGGAGGTCTGACACAGGGCAGGAACTGATTTGCCCACTCTACCTGACAGGCCTGTGGGTGATAACCTGGAGGTCAGACTTATTCACCTAGAGGTGAATTGGGGACCCCAATCACTGACAATGATCTAGGGCATTTAGTTAAACTCATAAACTCATTTTAGTTCAAGGGCCACATACAGCCTAATTAGATGTCAAATGGGCCGGGCCAGTAAAATCATCGTATAATCACCTATAAATAACAAGAAATTCATGTTTTTACCTTTGTTTTCATGCAAAGACATTTATATTTAATGAAATATCCTTTTATAAAAATTAGGTTTTCTACATAGGAAAAGGTTTTTAGAAACACATAAATAAAAGTATAAAAAATTCTCTGCCTTTTTCTGATGTACAGTTCCATTTTTGTGTAACTGCCACATTGAGCAAGTTCTGATACAATATAAAAAGAATTTTAGGTGACTTTAGGAAAACATTACACAATTTCTATTAGGGATGGGCATTTCAGGCAAAATTACTTTTCAAATTATTCATGGAATTATTTGAGTAACACTCAAATTACTTCTGGCTGAAGGGAGTTGAGCAACTGTTTGTCATTTTCATAGAACACGAAAACATGGAGTACCTCTGAACTGCTAAACTTCTAAATCCCCGCCAAGCTTGCTGGTCCCTCTTCTTTGCCAGGTTCCAGTTGACCCTATCCTACTGAGCTGTCTCCAGAAATATGAAAGCAGACATGTACACTGAGAAGCCACGAGTGGGCAATGAAGAGCCTATCCTCCCACCATCCTTTTCATGGAGTGCGTGGATTGAGAGGTTGATCAAGCCATTGCCTGCCTACTGCTGCACAAATTTCCCATTGCTTGCTCCCAAACAGAATGTTTGTGTCAGCTAACTTTTGAACAATGCTGACCAAATGGGCTCACATTTCCATAGCCACAGGTCACACAAGTATCAGGCGTACCTATCACCTTCTGCAAACTAAATACTGGTGGTCCCACATCAGAGCTGATGTACAATGAGCCATGTAATCCTGAACCTCCTGTGTCCAAGTTAAGGTACCCAGAACTTTACCAGTCGTCAAGCTCCTACCACTGCCCACACCCCAAACGGCCCTGGTCCAACATCACCGTCGTTCCTGTGTTTTATTAGATTGCCCAGTCTACCTACTGTATTTGACAAGGCAGAACTTTTATTCAATCACATATTCAGGTACTTCAGAATCCCCTAGATCATGGGTGTCAAACGTACGGCCCGCGGGCCAAAACCGGCCCGCTAGAGGGTTCAATCCGGCCCGCAGGACATATTTTGAAAGTGAAAAAAAATTTGCATTAAAGACACGAACTTGTCATTTTTAATAAAATGCTATTACTAAATTTATGAAATTCCGCTAGGGGGTAAAAGACGCGGCACATCTCTGGGACTGAACAGCAGATGGCGACGTCTGCTGTTTGTTATCACGGAGTAGTCTACTCTATTTTCTACTCGTCCCCACACCCTCATTAGCCAAAATGTCTGCCAAAAAGCAGAAAAGTGGATACAGAGTGTAGAGTTTTCCATGAAAAATGGACCGCTTCCTATTTATTCACAGAGATGAATGGGTAATAGTTAAAAAAATGTGCAATTTAATGTTAGTCAACAGCTTCAGTACAAAAGAGTTTGGTTTGGTGGAATCCTATTGTTCATGCAATGCCATAAATTTGAAAGTGAAATACTATATTTTTCAGTTCCAAATACCTGTGAAGTTTTTTTTTGCATTTGTACAAACACTGTGAGCAGTTGTAATGCACATATATGTGAATGATAATCAGAAGCAAATTGCACATGTTTGTCTTAAGAAATCTGAGGTTGTTCATGATATTTCTCTAACTATGTAGAATCTCTCTAACTGACCGATTGTTCCACAATGCAGAAGATGTTGACAAAATAACAGAACCATGCATGGGATTTGTAGATTAAGGTTGGATTATTAGAAGACATTTTGAACACATTAAATATTTTGACCAGTGTGGATATCCAATATCTGGATATTTATATTTGGTGTTTATTTTTAAAGAAAAATCTAGTCTTGCTTCACACACCCAAAAATGCCTGTATGCGCGCGCGCGCGCGCACACACACACACACACACACACACACACACACACACACACACACACACACACCACTGCCCCTCGCCCCCACTCTTAATCTGATTAAGACCATAAATAAGTAACTACCATGTAAACAGCAATTTTTACTTACCTTAATCAAATTAAGGTCATAATCAAATCTAATTATGTTCTATAACATGTGTTCATGGAACATGGAGTATTCTAAAAGCAACTCATGTAAACACCTTAATCACATTATAATCTTAATCAGAGTAAGGTCAATAATTAGATTACTGCAGTCCATGTAAATGTAGTCGGTGTACTTCCTGAGGTATGGGGCGTGTCTCCTGTTTGAATACGTGTGCAGACTGTAGCTGAATTAAAAAGATGGAATTATTGGTGTTTAATGATGAACACATTGTGTAACAGTGCTGAGACAGCAGAGCATTAATTATTGCTGATATTTCTGTTCTAATTACAGAATGATGGAGAGAAAGAAATCAGACTCACCAGAACCCAGCTGTGTGTCCATGAAGAGTGACCAGTCAGTGGATATTATAACTAACTTCAGAGACGGAGCCAGTTCTCCTGATGTGAGGTCAGTACAGTGAGGTGTTGTACAGCAGTGTTCCACCTGATCAAACTCACTTTTCTCATTATGAAGCCCTTCATGATCTTTATCAGGTGTTGATGCAGTTAAACGCTAAAGTGTGTAGTGCTGCAGCTCTCGGACTGGCAGTGAGGAAAACTGCTTTAAGAGTTCAGTTCAGCCTTCAGTCCCTGAGCTGGAGGGTCTGTGGTGCTACGCAACAACATTTACACCTGGGACATTAATGACTAGATCACTATTTTATTTATAAACATGTTAGTGTCAGTGAGGAAACCCTGAAATCAGTGAATTTTGTTAAGAGGATAGTGTTAAATATCTGTCTCTGTATGTATTAGTGTGTTGTGCAGCTATGAATACATATAGTCTATATTACATCATGTGTTTTATTTGTTCACAGACCACAAAAGAAGAAATCAAACATCTGCAGAAATCAGCAGGACTCAATATTCAAGGTGTGTGTGTCTTTTTAATGTGTGTAACTTGTGTGTGAGTAGGTTGCAGGTTTTTTATGTAAGATAATGACCGTTCACAGGTTTATCGATGTGCAGCAGCATTATGGGTAATCGGACCAAATTTCAGTTGTAACTGTGGTAATAGAAAGAGACCTTTCTTCTTTTCATAAAATAAAAGCGTCTCTCAGTGTGTAACATTATAATATTTAGATGTGTTCCTGTGTGTTTCTAACCAGGAGTTGGAAGTCATCACTCTGATAAAGAATGAGCTGAAGAGGTTTAGGAAGCTCCTGAGTCCAGATTACCCAGCATGCCCTGAGAGGGAGGTGGAGGATGAGGAGGATCTGCACAGTGTCAGAGAGGGATCGCTGAAGATCACACTGCACGTCCTGAAGAACATGAACCACACAGATCTTGCTAACACACTGCATAACAGTAAGAGTTCTGAGTCATGGCTTTATTCCATCAGGTTCACTTTAGAGAGAACTTTTACTTCTTTTTTTTTTTTTTTACTTTTAGATATAAACACTTTTAGTTTGAAGTTTGAGTTTAGTATCATGTACATCTGGTGCTTTTCTGTTCTGTTCGTGGTCCAGTTTGTGATTACTCTGTAAAGTGGTCCTGTTCCTTCAATAATATTTAGTCCATGAATCAGGAATGAACAGCAGCATTTGAAAGAATTTACATTTTATATTGTGCTAGATGATTTTGCATTAAAACATGTTATTACTTTGTTGATTAGAGTCTGTGTTGCCTCTGTGTATCAGACAAAGCTGAAATCCAGCCTGAGAGAGAAGTTTAAAAGAATTAATGAAGGAATCTCTCAGCATGGAAGCTCAGCACTTCTGAATGAGATCTATACAGAGCTCTACATCACAGAGCGTGGGAGTGGAGACATCAATAATGAACATGAGGTGAGACAGATTGAGACAGCGTCCAGGAGACCAGCAACACAGGAGACACCCATCAAATGTAACAAGCTCTTTAAAGACAAGTCCATCAGAAGAGTGCTGACTAAAGGAGTTGCTGGAATTGGAAAAACAATCTCTGTGCAGAAGTTCATTCTGGACTGGGCTGAAGGAGAAGCAAATCAGGACGTCACCTTCATGTTTCCACTTCCCCTTTAGAGAGCTGAATCTGATGAAGCAGAGAAACCAATCTGATGGAGCTTCTTCATCACTTTTTCCCAGAAATAAGAAAATACTAGGAATTAGTACACTCCTACACAGTGCTGTTGATCTTTGATGGTCTGGATGAGTGTCGACTTCCTCTAAATTTCCAGAAGAATGAGAGATTGTGATGTGACAGAGTCAGCCTCGGTGGATGTGCTGCTGACAAACCTCATCAAGGGGAATCTGCTTCCCTCTGCTCTCCTCTGGATAACCTCTCGACCAGGAGCAGCCAATCAGATCCCTCCTGGTTGTGTAGACCAGGTGACAGAGGTACGAGGCTTCAGTGATCCTCAGAAAGAGGAGTACTTCAGGAAGAGGATCAGTGATCAGAGCCTGACCGATAAAATCATCACACGCATTAAGTCTTCAAGAAGCCTCTACATCATGTGCCACATCCCAGTCTTCTGCTGGATCTCAGCCACTGTTCTAGAGAGAATGTTGGGTGAAGCAGAGAGTGGAGAGGTCCCCAAGACTCTGACTCAAATGTTCACACACTTCCTGATCTTTCAGATCAAACACAAGGACCAAAAGTACCATCAGATATGTGACCCTGATCCTCAGCAGACCAGAGAGAGTATCCTGGCACTGGGGAAACTGGCTTTCCAACAGCTGGAGAAAGGAAACCTGATCTTCTATGAGGAAGACCTGAGAGAGTGTGGCATTGATGTTGGAGAAGTTGCAGTGTACTCAGGAGTGTGTACCCAAATCTTCAGAGAGGAGTTTGGGCTTCACCTGGGGAAGGTGTTCAGCTTTGTACATCTGAGTGTTCAGGAGTTTCTGGCTGCTTTATATGCATTTCTCTCCTTCATCAGCAGAAATGTAAAAGAACAACAAACCACTGATCTTTCTGATCTTTTCAGAAAGTCAAACATTTCTGATTTCCTCAGGAGTGCAGTGGACAAGGCCTTACGGAGTGAGAATGGACACCTGGACCTGTTCCTTCGCTTTCTTCTAGGTCTCTCACTGGAGTCCAATCAGGCTCTCTTACGAGGCTTAATGCCCAGGACAGGAAGCAGCTCTCACAGCAAAGAGGAAACAGTTGAGTACATCAAGGAGAAGATCAGGGAGAATCCATCTCCAGAGAAATCCATCAATCTGTTCCACTGTCTGAATGAACTGAATGATCATTCTCTAGTGCAGGAAATACAGACTTACCTGAACAGAGAAGGTAACAGTCGTCTCAGTGGAACCAGACTCTCTCCTGCTCAGTGGTCAGCCCTGGTGTTTGTGTTACTGAACTCAGATCAGGAGCTGGATGAGTTTAATTTGAGGAAATATGACCGATCAAAGGAATGTCTTCTGAAGCTGCTGTCAGTGGTCAAAGCCTCCAGAAAAGCTGAGTGAGTATTTTTATTTATAAATGTATTACTGCATGGTTTGTTATTTTAATGTAACACTGAACTGCACTGTTTGGATTAATGCTTGTTAATAGTTACTCTAATCATCTTTAAACAAACCTCTGGTACTGTTACAGAAGATTGTTTCACTTTTTACACGAACATGTTACGTCTGCACTGAGATCTGGGCCATATGGACAAAACCTTATATCACCATTTATTACCTTTTCTCTAAAACTGATGAAAATGATCTCTACAAAATAACTGCATGTATTCATGACTGCTTTTTGATCATTTTGTGAACTAAACACCAGTGAAAGGCACTTTTTATTTTCTCCTTTTACTTGAAAGAGACATTGAACAGAACAAAAAAATTGAGAACAAGAAAAACATAACACGGTCACCATGGGAACAATATGAATACAACATGTGACCTGTGTGTGTGTGTGTGTGTGTTTACTTTCATTAAAAAATGGTTTCAAGTTTCAATTATAATAAAGCATTTATTCAAACAAAAAACCTGTTTTCAGTCCTTTAAGTACCACTGTAACAGATGATTTATTATTTTATTATTATTATTGTTATTATTATTATTATTATTATTATTATCAGTTACAACGATCCTTAAAGGAATGAAAACAGAAGGGTCTTTTGTTTGAACAAATGTTTTATTATAATACAGCATTTGTTTATAATAATAATAATAATAATAATAATAATAATAATAATAATAGTAGTACTGATATGGTGTCCTTTCCTCTGATTTCTGTGTGTGAGAGAAACACACTCACAGTTCTGTTACATGGTAAACTTTAGCTGGATTATGGCTGTGTTTGTGTATTTGAGGTCAGAGTTCTGATATTTCATCATTTCTCTTCCAGTCTGTGGAGGTGTAATCTGACAGAGGAAAGCTGTAGAGTTCTGTCCTCAGTTCTCAGCTCAAACTCCTCCAGACTGAGAGAACTGAACCTGGGTTACAATAAACTGCAGGATTCAGGAGTGAAGCTGCTCTCTGCTGGACTGGAGAATCCACACTGTACACTGGAGACACTGAGGTACACACACACACACACACACACACACACACACACACAACAGTAATAATAATTATTATTATTATAATTCAAATAAATGAAAAAAATGGCACCGAAAGTTCACGCCCATACGATTAATCGATTATTAACAATAAATAAATACATAAAACAAATAATCGACCAACAAATCGATTGTGAAAATGAACGTTAGTTGCAGCTGTGTGCTTAACTGCTGGTGATCAGGGGGATGGGAAAGGGGCGGAGTTTGAGATCTCTACGAAAACATTGAGACAGAGATAAATCGGAGAGCAGGACTAAAGCTTTTTTGATAGTAAAACACTGTATACAACTGCCTCAATAAAATTATAACATTTAACCCAAGATCGGACTTGTATAAATGGTTACTACCTTACATTACCTACATAGACGGAAATACAGTTCGCTCGCGGTTTATAAATCATGCACATTTCCATCGGTATAAAGTCCATCAGCTTTATTGAAGAAAATAAACACAAAGTTCCATATTTAATCACAAATGTCCTCTTCAAAATGCATTGTGTTTTAATATCCCACTCCACTGGAATTTTAATAATTAGCCATAAACTGAACTGTGACACATTCTAATAAAATCTAATCTACTTTGGCTATGCTGAACAACCCGCCTCCTAAATTTTAATTGAGCAGTCTAACTTGATTGACACCCACATGGACCAATTGTAGATACTTGTAGCTTTCAAACAAGCCCAAACTCGACATGATTGACCAGTTAGAGGCTGAGAAAATCAGACGCGTAATCAGCACAACCAAATGTTTACGCGTGCATCCATTGGTTTTGAGTTGTGTGTCAGCGGGTACAGGGCAATCAGCACAGCGCAGAGAAACTATCAGTAAATGGCAGCTCCCTCTCGCGGTCTTCCTGCAGAACTTTATACAGCAGGATTTTGAATGTTTGGCAGTTTTTTTCTGATCGCTAGTTTTCTACTGGTCACTCATGTGTCTGTCATTTGAGCCATTTGGAGAGCAAGTGTTCCTTCACCTGGGGCTCTGGCACTATTTTATTTATTTTTTTTGCATTTATTTATTCATTTTCATATGATTCATTTACATGTGATTCATTTACATATGATTCATTTTCATGTGATTCATATTCATGCATGTGATTCATTTACATGTAACTCATTTTCATGTGATTCATTTACATATGATACATTTTCATGTGATTCATATTCATGCATGTGATTCATATTCATGTGATTCATTCACATATGATTCATTTTCATGTGATTCATTTACATATGATTCATTTTCATATGATTCATATTCATGTGATTCATTTACATATGATTCATTTTCATGTGATTCATATTCATGTGATTCATTTACCTTTTCTCCCCTCCCTTCCCCAAATATTTCATTGAGAAAAAAATAAATAAATAATAATAATAATAAATTAATTAATTAAAAAATAAAAATAAATTCCCCCCCCCCCCCCCCCCCCCCGGCTCATCATGGCTACTTAATAGCTGTCGCTGGTTATATAAACATTATAAAACCCAAGAACTAAAGTAAAAATAAGAATATAAATAGCCAATTGGAGCTGAAGAGGGACAAACACCCAAAGTCTCCATAAAACAAAGGAGACAGCAGTGTATCACCCCCAGGGTTGTCCACAAAGTGGACCTAGAGTAAGCTTAAAAAAAATTACAAAAAAAAATTCCAGTAAGAAAAAAGTCCCCTGCTGACTTCAAATCTAATAAATAGTCTGCGCACTTCAACAAATATAATGTCCATACCTTTTAAAGACTTATACCTAATATTATTACACAGTGTAGCATATTAAAATAAAATACAAGAAGAGAATAATGAAGTAATATTGCACCGACAATATAAGAATTCGAATTCTGTAGAGCTGGAAGGCCGAGTGCAAAAAAAAGAATAAAGAATAAAATAAAAAAAAATATCTAACGAAAGAAGTAAAGAAAGAACAAAAAATAATAATAATAATAATAACTAAAATAAATAAATAGATAAACAGACAAACAAACACTACACTGTGTAGATGATGCAGTTCACCCCGGTTTTAAGAGTTTAACAGCAGCGATTGTACAGGTGTCAGGGCCCTCTGGAACGTTATTGCGCCGTGACCTCGACTCCAGATCCTCACATTTATTCTCTAATTGAGTCACGATCACAGTGAGAGACTCGATAGTAGTCTTCATGTGAACGGTGTAACCGGAGAGCGCGTGCTCCATCTCCCCAACGGTACCTTTCAGTGTTGATATGGTGGCATCGGTAGCAACCTTATCGCTAGCCTGCTGTGTTTTCATGACCTGCAGGTCGAGCTGGATAGTAGACAGCGCATCCCTGAGAGTCTTCTGAAGATTCTCCTGTTGCTTCTCCTGGTGCTTCTGATGCTCCTGGAACTCCTTTTTAAAAATATTGGCGATGTCCTTCCTCAGTAAAGCCAGCAACTCCAATCTGGCACTATTTTTAATAAACATTATATTTTATAAGTATATTTCAGACTTTTTTTTGTGTGTGAAATTACAAATTGTGTAACAGAGTTTATGCTTCTGCCATTTGTTTTCATTTTATGCCATTTGGAGAGGTTTGGTGCCATTTGGAGAGGTTGCTATTTCTAGAAGTCTGCCATTTTTAAAGGCTTTGTGCCATTTGGAGAGGTTTTGTGCCATTTTGGAGAGGTTTTTACCTGTGTTTGGATAACCTTACACACAATTTTAGTGGTTAGAGATAACGTCCTCATATTTTGGTGTTCATGGACAAGTACTTGGGGCATCTTTGAGACCAGGAATGACGTTGATATCAACATTTGCTGTGAAGATATAACAATTGTGTTCAAAGTAAAAAAATTTTATTAAAAATAAAAAATTCTGAATATATTGCCCCAGGTAGGTTAGGTAAAAGAAGAAATACTTGAGATAACTGCTAATTCTTAAAGACTTAATTATCTACTTTCATATGAGCCATTAACCACTACTGTGTTGTGTGAGATCACAAAACAAATCAATGCTGAACTCAGGTATGTGTTCATACCTGCCGGTGGAATGAACGCAAGTGTCTGGGTTTAAGGGGTCAATAACATGCCAATACTAGTTTATTGTTTATACACAGGCTGTTCATTTTATATTTTTATCCTGACATTAGAACCTTGTATTCAGGTAAACACTTTATTTCCCACCTGATGGAAACACCACATTTCACAATCAGATAAATAAATCTAACACTTCATCATTTCTCTTCCAGGCTGTGTGAGTGTAATCTGACAGAGGAAATCTGTAGAGTTCTGTCCTCAGTTCTCAGCTCAAACTCCTCCAGACTGAGAGAACTGAACCTGAGTGACAATAAACTGCAGGATTCAGGAGTGAAGCTGCTCTCTGCTGGACTGGAGAATCCACACTGTACACTGGAGACACTGAGGTACACACACGCACACATGCACACACACCCAACAACAGTAATAATAATAATAATAATAATTGTCACGAGGCGTGACGGGAAGGAAGCAGGCAGGATGCAATCGCAGTGAAACGGTGACTTTTATTTACAGTGCCGAGTGCAAAGCAAAACACTTGAAATAAAACTCCTGGAGCTAAGGTATGCTCACTTGGCTTGGTTACACTAATGCTAACATATGCGCTAAGGCCTAAAAGCTTGAACATGGCATGAAACTGGAACGCTCTATAGCTTAGCGCGGCATAGGCGCGTCCAGTTTCATGCCATGTTCTAGCTTTAGCTTTAGCCTTAGCCATAGCCATGTTAGCATTAGTGTTGGCAAAACAATACATAATAATAAACATGGCAAAACAATACATAAACATGTCTCTATATAAGTCGCTATACAAGTCGTTATATTGAACCGTGCCGTGCGAAGCACGGCTCACGGTATATGTAGATGTCTCAGTCATTAGTTGGCAATCGGTAGCAGCTGCCGGCGATTCCAAACACACGTGACCCAATGCACTATGACCCTTGACGAGGCGAGACAAAAACCTGACGTCAACCCGGAAGAGGTCCGGCGGAAGAGGTCCCCCCAAGGCACTCCTCCCAGAGTGCCTGGAGTCCTCCCCCTTCATCGGCAACACCCGCCCCCCAGGCTGAATGTCCCAAGCAGCGCCAGGAAGAAATTGCATGGTGTCCTTGGAGCAGGGGAGCAGAGCAAAGTCCCTAGCTGAACAGGGAGGCAGAACAAGGACTACAGCCGGGCAAACAGGCTGAGCGATGCTCTCATCGAGGCTTGAGAGCGGTGCAACGTCCTCAACTGGACATGGAGGCTGAGCGGCGTTTTCAGCTGAACAGGGCAGCTGAGCGGCATCCTCAGCTGAACAGGGCTACCGAGCGGCATCCTCAGCTGAACAGGGCTGCTAAGCAGCCTCCTCAGCTGAACGTGGAGGCTGAGCGACGTCCTCAGCTGGACGTGGAGGCTAAGCGACGTCCTCAGTTGGACGTGGAGGCTGAGCGACGACTTCAGCAGAGCAGTGAGGCTGAGCGGAATTTACCGGAACAGCCAGCTTGGACCAGAGGTCAGGATCTCGAGACAGGACTTGCGCTTTGCCTGCTGAGACCTGGGACATGACTTGAACGAGAAACATGGCTTAGTCGATGTGGACTTGGGACTGGGTCTGGACTAGGACATCGAGGACTTGGGACTGGGTCTGGACTTGGGCGTCGTGGACTTGGGACTGGGTCTGGACTTGGACATCGTAGACTTGGGACTGGGTCTGGACTTGGGACTTCAATTTGACCGAGCCTTCTAGCTCCTGCATTCTGGCAGTCAGCTCCTTATTCTGTCTCTCCAGCTGCTGCCGAGCTGTCTTATTCCTCTGAGCCTTGCTGCGATTATTGATGATTGCTGTTATTGATTCTAAGGGTTCACTTACTTTTTCCTCTGCCATTTTTAATGTTGAATAAGTGTGATTGATAAAGACAAGAAAGTTCAGAATTTATATTGTGTTATTATTTTAGACACATTATATTTGTCAATACCTTTCACTTAGATCATGGGTGTCAAACGTATGGCCCGCAGGCCAAAACCGGCCCGCTAGAGGGTTCAATCCAGCCCGCAGGACGAATTTTGAAAGTGAAAAAAAAAATATGCATAAAAAACACGAAATTGTCATTTTTAATAAAATACTATTAAAATACTTCTTGTCTATTTTCTACTCGTCCCCACACCCTCATTAGCCAAAATGTCTGCCAAAAAGCAGAAAAGTGGATACAGAGTGTAGAGTTTTCCATGAAAAATGGACCGCTTCCTATTTATTCAGAGATGAATGGGTAATAGTTTTTTTTTTAAAAATGTGCAATTTAATGTTAGTGAACAGCTTCAGTACAAAAGAGTTTGGTTTGGTGGAATCCTATTGTTCATGCAATGACATCAATTTTAAAGTGAAATACTATATTTTTCAGTTCAGTTTTTTTTTTTTTTGCATTTGTACAAACACTGTGAGCAGTTGTAATGCACATATATGTGAATGATAATCAGAAGCAAATTGCACATGTTTGTCTTAAGAAATCTGAGGTTGTTCATGATATATTTTTATAAAAGATTAGTTAATTAAATATAAATGCCTTTGAATGAAAACAAAGGTAAAAACATGGACTTCTTATAGGTTATTTATAGGTGATTGTACTATGATTTTACTGGCCCAGCCCACTTGACATCTAATTAGGCTGTATGTGGCCCCTGAACTAAAATGAGTTTGACACCACTGACTTAGATGATCAGATCACGTTTTATGACAAATTTATTCAGAAAACCATGAAATTCCAAAAGGTTCACATACTTTTTCTTGCCACTGTACATAATTATATTACTGTACACTGTACAGTTTATACACAGGCTGTTCATAATTATATTACTATTACTATTATATTACTATATTAGAACCTTGTATTCAGGTAAACACTTTATTTCCCACCTGATGGAAACACCTAATTTCACAATCAGATAAATAAATCTAACACTTCATCATTTCTCTTCCAGGCTGCGGAGGTGTAATCTGACAGAGGAAAGCTGTAGAGTTCTGTCCTCAGTTCTCAGCTCAAACTCCTCCAGACTGAGAGAACTGGACCTGAGTCACAATAACCTGCAGGATTCAGGAGTGAAGCTGCTCTCTGCTGGACTGGAGAATCCACACTGTACACTGGAGACTCTGAAGTACACACACACTCACACACACACACACACACACACAGAGCAGAATTTTAATAAACACAGCTACATCCAGTTTCCATATGTGGTGATTGTAATTGTAGTGATAATGTCATTGTGGGGTGTGTGTGTGTGTGTGTGTGTGTGTGTGAGATGGAGAGTAAATTTTCTGTATATAAAGATTTTGTGTAGTTGATGTTTTCAGAGCTAAAACTGAGTGTGTTAAGTGTAAGAAGGTTTTCTTTCTTGCAGGATGTATAACTGCAGTATTACAGATGAAGGTTGTGCTGCTCTGGCTTCAGCTCTGAGGTCAAACTCCTCATCACACCTGAGAGATCTGAATCTGAATGGTGGTAATCCAGGAGAATCAGGAGTGAAGCTGCTCTCTGATCTACTGAAGGATCCACACTGTAAACTGGAGACATTATAGTGAGTTACTGACTTACTGTCTCTTTACTCTACACTACTGTATCATACTGAATAGTGTGTGTGTGTGTGTGTGTGTTGTTGTTTATGGTGATGTTGTGTGCTTACACTGGTGCTCTTCTGTCTTTCAGCATTAACTATAATAAACTCACCAGGACTGGCGTATGACAGGAGTCTCACCTCAAACGTCTTCTCCAGGATAAAGCAGTCTTGGTGAAGAGTTAGAACCCGTCCCACATTTCCAGCAGTTTGGGAGCTGAATCATTAAACTTAAAGGGACAGAGCAGATACAAAGTCAAGAACAGGCAGAAGGTCATACACAAGAGAAATCAACACACGTAAAGAACTCTCTGTTGTACAAAGCAACGGCAACGATCTGCCCCGGGGATGGAGACTGACGATGTTTAAATACACGTCTGGAAATGTACAGCCAACTGATCCCAAAGCACAAGGCGGGAGCAGGCATGTTAATGGTAAACGATCTGGACTTATATAGCGCTTTTTTAACCTTAGTGATTCCAAAGCGCTTTACACTGTTTCACATTCATGAGGCTTGTGCCAAAGAGTAGATGTGAAAATACAGTGGAAAATTTCCCTTGCAACCTGCCAACCTTTGCTGTGTCCTGAACACAGTGTCTTGGTCAACCCAAGAGAAGATTCAGAAAAGTGTCTGTGCAACAGTGTGTGTTCAGCATTCATGGAGGGACTGGTTCTGTACATAGCGTTACATGAAATAAGACCAAAAATAACACAGATCAATACCCTTGTGTGCATCTCACTAATGGCCTGACGAGGTCCATGTCAATTCTTTCAACTGGGACCTTGAATAAAGGTAATGGGCACAATGGTTCTATTGGGGTGGCCAGTGGATTTGCAGCTGAAATTAGTAGCCTGGTAACAATTGCTTCCACAGCTCCTTTTTGATGCACCAGTCGACTTAACACTACCCATATGACTTGATGTTTGGCCAAGAACCAAACAACAACTATAAGAAGCTGTGGTAAAAGCCTGGAAAAGCATCACAAAAGAAGAGTGAAACAATTTGGTGATGTCAGTGGATCGCCGCTTGATTATTTATTGCAAGGAAGGGATATGCAACCAAATAGTGTTATTTACTTAAATTTCCTTGAAGACGGTCTGTTCCAATATTTTTGCTCACTTCAAAATGTTCTAAGTTGTTTAACACTTTAAATGAAAGGAAATTAAAGCATCAATTGTGATCTATTGTCTCATATTCATCCTTTGAACTCAAACCCAAATGTTCAGTTTATAGCAAAAACAAAATAATTCCAATACTTTTGAAGAGGACTGCATGTATGGCAAGGTTGACTGAAGACAGGTGGGGCTGATGGCCACTGATTACGATTAAGACATTGCTCTCTGCTTCCCTCTAGTGATGCAACAGGTCAGTTGTCTACTTACACCACAATCCATTACAAAACTTCAGACTCTCATTCCTATTTGGTGTTCAAATCTTCACAAGAAAATGACTTTTTACAACTATGGATTCACCACAAGAACATCATAGATCTCCCAACATGCTTCACGGCACACAGGCATGGCCGCTATGAACTACATTTCCCAGAACACACACACACACACACACACTCTGCCTCTTTCTCAATCACCGGACTTCTGATCAGGCACACCCAGAGGCGTATCTACAGGGCAGGCAAGGTAGGTAGTTGCCTGGTACCCTACATACTGAGAGGCCCCTGGTGTTGATCATTTAAATTATCAGAAATTTTCATCTTAAAATAATGTGCAGCAACATCTCAGCAACCTTCTTAAATGGGGCCTCTTTGCGAGGCGCTGTCACATTTGAGGACTCGTGTATGCTCCGCCACCCCTTCACACTCAAGTTGCATGAGCTTAATTCCTGAAAATGAATCTGAGAAATGAACCTGTTAACATTTTGCTGATACTAGAATCAGAATTAAATTCTTGGACTCATACTACTGTTACCTTCTCAGTACCGAGTTTGGGAAGAAGTCACACAGACACGGAGTTCAGTGAAAGCTTCTTAGTTTAATGCTGAAATTATCAGAATATATATATACACAGAAAGGTGGAAGAGCTGGATCATTGCTTGATTTAACTAGGAACAGAGAGCTTATTGTGTCAGATCAGGGACAGGGACTTCTGTGTACTCAAAAGGTGAACCCAATTGCTGGACAGATTCTCTAGGGAGGCCCTTTAGGGAGGCGGTTCTTGATTGTATGCTTCTTTCTTTCCATAATCCCTGAACTTTTTGGATGATATGGGATGTGGAAATGCCAATCAATCTTCAGATATTTGCAATGTTTCTGTGTTACCTTAGAAACAAAAAGACGTTCCATTATAACCATCAGTAACCTGAGGAATTCCATAGTGCAGGATTATTTCTTTGGCTAGAATTTTAACAACGGTGTTGGCATTTTCTTTTGAGTATGGAAAAGCTTCTACCCATTTGGAGAATTTGTCCAAAGTAAATAAAGTGAATTTGAGACCTCTGACAGTTGGCATGTGTGTGTGAAGTCAATTTGCAATGCCTGAAAGGGGCCACTAGGTGGTGGAAATGCAGGACGTGTGTTGCCAGATTTATACTGTATGTTTGTGTTCTGTACGAATGGATTGTTAAGTAGATTATACTCTGGGCATTTCCATGACGCGTTAAAAATGTTGTTTATTTTATATACCTGAATAAAAGATTCTGGAAGTCGCAATCTGGGTCGAAATCGCGTTTTAATAAAAACGTGTTGGGAGGAGCTAGAGTGGCTCCTCGGCCCCACAGGGAAAACTACATCTTCCCTGGAGTTCATTCTCTCACAGCTCCATCTGAGTGAAGCAGCAGAGCTGGACACCAACTCAAGTCATGTTTTTTCTCTTTATCTTTACACATAGTTATAAATCTGTTATGTAGTTTAATTACATTAAATTGTTACATATCGCTTCAGCTTTACGGTTTAAAGAGAAGACAGATAACTAGCACTTAGCCCTCAGATTAAATCTACTGAAAATGATTGAAGCTGTGATGTAGAGAGTACATTCTTCTTCTGAGTAAAATCTAACATGTTAAACTTCAAGGCTCAAGGTTTGCTTCTTCCTGTGGACCTTTTTGTTTTTATTTTTACACCCATTTCCCCACAAAAATGTTAGCTTTCTAGCTAACATGCTACTGAACAGATTAGTTTAGTCTAGCACAGAATGAATTTTAGCTAACATGAACTTAAAATTGACTTTTCGTCTTTAAATCACAGTATTTTTTCTGAATATGTAAATAGATTTTTTTGTATGCTTGTTAATCAGTTGTCAGTGAACGTATTAACACTAGCTTGCTGCTAGCTGAAGTTCAGTTGGTTAGTTCCACAAGATGGCGCTGTCTGTCTTATTACAAAATTAAACTTAGCAAAGACTTAACTTGCCTTCTTTTACGAGCTGGTGTTTCTCTGCTTCGTTCCTTCTGGCCGCTTTCGCGCTCCCTGTATTCATCGTACATTAATCAGCCCACCTTTTAAATTAACCAATCACAATGCAGCATGTGTGATATACAGCACTCCTGTCCAATGAAATGTCCAAATGCTGAGTCATAGTTCACAGATCACACACTTTTTGCGACAATTTGTGCAACCTCTGAGAGCGACAAGTGGATAAACTTTTAGTAGATTACTTTTACTACAGAGTTAATAATTCATTAAAAGTAATCAAAAGTAGTTATTCTGCATTTGATTGTACTCAGAAGTAGGAAAAATCTATTATTGTGAAGTTTTGAATGAGTGAAAATAGGATTTATATGAATCGGCTATATACCCCAATAAAACTGTTATAAAATAAAAGGTTAATATAGTTTACTAATCATTGTAACGATACACACAGGGCTTTGGAGTCAGGAAGTAAGTGCAGGAGCACTTTCTTTATTAATAAACAAACAAACAAAACCAAACACAGGGAACGCGGTCTATAAGGAATTAGATACGAAAGTAAACATGAGACTGAAGTCGAGGCAGGAAACAGGACATGGAAATGAGTCCGCTAGCATGCTAAACATAAATGCTACATCGATATCTATTACACTGACATCTACATTACAAACAATAATACTGCGTGAAGTGTGCAGCCACATGTAGGGTTTAAATAGCCAACATAATTAAACTAAACCATGGACCCCTGGGGCAAATCAAAGACAACCTCACACATAACCCAATACTCAAGCAGGAAGAGCATGACCAAAACAAAGTCACGTATCCACTTGGAAACCGCGCCGCAGTGACATCTGCCGGCCATGTCGTAACATTAATGGTGTTTTTTATCTATACTCTTTATATTAGGTTTATCAAAATTGTTTATTTACACTGTCAGAGGAGTTCAGCCAGGAATTCTTCATTCTCAACATTCCACTGTGGTTTAATAAACTGGACATTGGCCTCTTGCTGGTTTTTGGCAGGTAAATTATTGATTATGATATGCCTGGAACAATGCTGTTGTTCTCTGCTTTTCATGTGAAATCAGTGCACACTTCCAACAATCCATTAATATAAATGTTACATCTGATTTTTAAAATAAATTATCATTATATGTGTCATCTTCATCATCAGCTTTTTAAATAGGAAAAGTTGGACAAATGTATAATTGTTCAATTACTGTAACACTAGTATATGCAAAAAGTTGTAAAACCAACTAGTATGTATTAATTGTGTAAGAGTGTGCCTTTTCTGTCATTTCTAGTGTCACCATCATTGCAGCTCCATTTCTGACACCTGTCAAGCATAAATATTGCTCTTCCATAGAACTTACATGTGTGTTTGATGGTAGTGGAGTAAGTCTTTATTACACAACCTAGCTAATTTAAGGAAAAACAACATTTAATGTCTTAGCAAGGTTTTGGTCAACACAGGCCACCAGAACAGTTTCAGTGGGCCTTGGCATAGATTCTCCAATCCTCTGAAGTGAAGAGATGAAAACCAAAAGATTTGTATAGAGAGTGATAAAACGACACTGGTCTACAAAGATTTGGAAAAAAGTAATATGGTCAGATGAGCCATCCCTCTCCATATTCTCAAGTGGTTGAGGTCATCTGTGGCATACACCAAGAGAAAAGGAGAGGCATGAATGCTGCACCCCAATAACTGGGGTCTGCTGGCTCTGGGGAGTTGGCATGTTTAGGTCCTCTTGTCCCCTACTGCAAATCAATACAAAGTTGCTCAGATGAAACATGTCTCTCCTGATGGGAATGGTCTCTTCCAGGATGATAATGCCCATATTGCCCTCACTGAATGGTTTGATGAGTTCACAGTCACCAGACCCCAACCCAGTTGAACACCTATGGGAGATTTTGGACTGCTGTGTTAGACAGTGCTCTCCATCTACATTGTCACAATCAAAACACTTGGAAGAATGGTGTTCTCCAGTTGAGTTCAGAGACTTGGAGAAATCAATGTCAAGGAACACTGAAGCTGTTCTAGCAGCATGTGGTGGCCCAACACCTTACTGAGACACTTTAAGCTGGTTTTTCCTTTGTAGCCTGTCTGTATTTGAAAATAGGATTAAATCATACGCTATAGTATAGTCCATGAAGTAGTGGCAGTTGGAAATGTAATGTAACTGAAAGAGAGAGAGGCATTTTGATTTTG
Source organism: Ameiurus melas (assembly GCA_012411365.1). Classification (NCBI taxonomy): domain Eukaryota; kingdom Metazoa; phylum Chordata; class Actinopteri; order Siluriformes; family Ictaluridae; genus Ameiurus; species Ameiurus melas. Next base: position 304,878 of record JAAGNN010000031.1, on the reverse strand, counting down.
AATATATGATTGATTTTTGATTCAGTTTTCAAATGCTTCTTTGTACTTAGAGAGGTTATTTTTTTTGTCTGTTGACATTATTTCAGGGAAATTGCTGCTTCCTAAATTTGAAAATGGCACAGAGGTATGACTAACTCTGGAGGAGAAAAGTCAAGAGCCTGCAAAGTACTCGCAAAAGATACTGAAGAAATGTGAGAAGATTCCAGATGTCTTTGTTCTTACATGGACAGCTGTTATTATGTTTTTCTCCCAGCCAAATTTCAGCAGTTGCTTCACTTCTGACAGCATTGTTAAATACTTTCATATAAGTAAGAAATAGTTTTTTGTTTCAAATGATAGTTTACTAAGAATATACTTGCCAATTTATTGAGTACACTTTAATAAAAATAATGCAGCATAATTCTGTAGACTGTAATTTATGGTGCTGTTGAATTGTACTGAGTTATATTGAGGTCTTCCTAATATTTTGCACATACAATTTAAATATGCATTATGGTTGAAGTATGGTAACTATTATTTATCTAAATTTTTAGCTAGACACACAAGGAGTGGAGAATGCAGGTAACAACTATTCAAAAATGTAAAACATGTAACTCCATATTGTAATGAAGCGTGATCAATTTTTTACGCAAAGAATTTTGGTTCCAGAGTAATTGGGAAATGAATCATGGTATACTGTAAATTATTCCCTCAGACTACTTCCAATTTCAGCACTGACTATTTTGGTTGAATGTATAATCAAAGAAATGGCTGGTGAGGGCTTGTACAGCAGCACATTCATCTGACAGTTGAAATGTGTAAGGTGTGCTATATCCCTTTATCCATCCAGGTGTGTCTGCACAGCTGGCTGACATGCTTACTGGACTACCATAATGTCATTTGACAACCGTATTCATATAACTGTATAATAAATATTCAGATGTTTCAAAGATGGCATCTGGTCTATTCATATAGTGGCAATGTAAGAAATACCATGTTATAGAGCTTTAAATTGTGATTGGTAGTAGTAGATTTACACTACTTACTGAGACTGAAGGAGTACCTTGTCCTGCTACTCTGGAAGCAGAGGACTTTGTTGATCAGGAAATCCCTGTGATGTTCATAACTCCAATCATACGCTGTCCCAGTGTTATGAATACATAACAGAGACACATCGCACTGGCCTTAATGCAGAATCAGAGAGTGAACTGTCTTTTCACACAGATACATTTCACTTTGTTGAGGAGGGGACTTCAGATGATAACTTGACATTTGATGATGACCTATCATTTGAGGACAGTGTAGAGCTAAACATAGAGGAGGGAACAAAACTCCAAAATTCAACAAACACTGGAGATAGACAACTTTACAGAAATGCACCCATTTCTGTTGCAGAGAGCCTTCTACTCATAATGACCTTTGCATACAGACACAAAATAACAGGAAAAGCGCTAAGTGACTTGCTCACACTAATCACTCTGCACTGCCCCTCTGACATCCAAACTGAATGTCTTCAGAATTTACAGAAATTCCAAAAAAATTTTGATAACTCCTCTTCCTCTTCTTTGCTTTTGCACAAATATTGTAGTACGCCTTTATGTCTGTTGAGAGCCGCGACACCCAGTGTAAATCCTGTGATCAAGGGCTCAACTTCCTATTTTCACTGAAGTTCCTATTGAAGCACAATTAAAGTCATTGTTTGCAAAGGAATGGTTTGAGGAAAAACTAAAGTTCAGATTTTAATAGCCAGAAAAAAAGTGTCATGACAGTATTGAGGAAATATACGATGGAGAAGTTTATCAGAAATGATCAACTGGCAGTGAGCGTCTCAGTGATCTGAGAAACATTTATTTAACTTGGAACACAGATGGCATACCCATTTTCAAGTCCTCAAAGTTTTCTGTTTGGCCTTTTATTGTGTCATAAATGAGTTAAGTTTTGTCCCAGAGCGAAAACATGATATTTGCAGGTCTTTGATTCGGGGACTCAAAGCCATCATTGTTGACATT